>MU186228.1:58786-91294 GCA_016904865.1 Pissodes strobi | reverse complement strand
TCATTTGAGTCGGTTCCGACTCGATATAATTAAGCTTAATAAATTTGCTAAGTTTAGGTTAATCGTCTAATCAATTTCCGGTTAGATTTACTTAGTCTCTACTTATTTTAGTCATTTCAGTCGGTTTCTAAGCGTTATAATCAATTTTAATAGATTTGGTTACTTTGGGTAGTCGTCAAATCAACTTTTGGTTCGTTTCACTTAGTCTCAAATTATTTCACTTATTTGAGCTGGTTCTGATACGTTGTAATCAATTTTAATAGATTTGGTTATTTTTGGTTAGTCCTCTAATCAACTTGCGGTTAGTTTCCCCATCCTAGATCTGTAGTTAGTTTCACTTAGTCTCAACCTATTTTAGTCATTTGAGTCGGTTCCGATACATTATAACCAAGTTTAATAAATTTGGTTAGTTTTAACTTACTTAAATTTGTGTAACCTATTTCGATACATTTTAACCCGTTTTGGTGCTTTTAGTTACTTTTGATTAGTTTTGGTTAGTCATTCAATCGACTTTTCAATATGTTATAACCGATTTTAATGTTTTTGGTTAATTTGAGTTAGTCGCCAAAATTCGGTTAATTTGGGTTATTTTTAACTTACTATAATATTTTTGATCTGTTTCTATACGTTTTAGCCATATTTGGTGTTTTTGGTTAGTTTAGGTTATATTGGGTTAGGTTGGGATAGATAATCGTCGTGGGTATTCGTTCAATCAATATTCAGTTAATTTCAGTTAGATTTAATTTAGTCATTTCAATCGGTGCCGATGCGTTATAATCGAATTTAATGTTTTTGGATAGTTTTGGTTAGTCGCCAAAATTCGGTTCGTTTTGGTTAGTTTTAACTTACTTTAATATTTTTAATCTGTTCCGATACGTTTTAGCCTTTTTTAGAGGTTTTGGTTACTTTCGGTTAGTCGTTGAATCAACTTTTGGTTAGTTTCAGTTAGTTCCAATTTAGTTTCGTAATTTGAACCGGATCCGATAGGTTATAACCAATTTAAATTTTTATGGTTAGTTATGGTTATTTGTCAAATTTTGGTTACTTTGGGTTGGTTTTAACTTACTTTTATTTTTTTAATTTGTTCCGATTGATTTTAACCGTTTTTGTGCTTTTGCTTACTTTTAGTTAGTTTGGGTTAGTCGTTCAATCAACTTTCGGTTAGTTTCAGTTAGCTTTAATTTATTTTTGTCATTTGAACCGAATCCGTCCTCAGAAACATACTAACACGATCTCTCACTTATATTACGTGATGTGCCAAATGTAGCATGCACATTTTTGTGATTTGATGCCCCATAATAGGAAAACAAAAACATTTTCAATATTAAAAGTACTCGTCAAGTTATTTTGAAGAATACAATCTGGGATTGCTTAAACCGATAAAAAAAAAACAGGGCAAAATATGTTTGGAATAAAAAAGATTGGCAGATGAAAAAAAAATAAATGATAAATCCACTGCAAAAATTATGGATCTGAAATTTTCCTCAAAACTTTTGCAATACAAAGCTATAGGCTTATAAAATCACACCTACAGAATTGCCGAGCGCTGATAGTCTTTGTGTAACAGAGATTTAAATTCAGCTACACAAGAAAAGAACGCTTAATGTCAATTGACTACATAGCAAAAACGATGGATGTCAATTTTGCCATCATTTAATGGATTTGTAACGACTAGTTTGTCATTAATTTCACACGTGGCTTTGTCGTTATTGTGCCCTTCGTGATTATTGAACATCATGGAAAGTGACGAGAGTGATATAGATTGTATGAGAATGTGTTCAACATCCCACAAGCCAGGTCCGGACTGTAAATATGAAGATTGAAATGTTTTGAAAACGTTTCGGCTGAACATGGATCGCGAATAATTAGTAAGTTTAAAAGAAATGAAAATTATAATGAGCAAAATACCTACCTGTTCGGATTAATGTATGTCAAAGAGACAAAAAAAACGTAGGCCTAGAACAGATTCATCGCATGCCAGATTTCATGAGAACAGTGCGGGTCTCAGATGGCCAAAAGATGATTGAGATACTGGTATGCGTTCACGCGTTTTTCTTCATTCGCGGCATAATAAGAAGAATACATACATTGCAAATATCTGCTAAAACTGCTGATTTTGCATCAAAAGACCGCGGCGTGGAAAAAGCAGTAGAAGAGTGGCAAGTAAGAAAAGGTACTGCCAAGCGTATCGTATGCATTTGAAAGAAAAAATTTTGGATTGCCTTTTAACATAAAATGTGGTTATCCCCGGATAGGCATATGCAGCACATGTGATGAGTTTTGAGGAAAAAGCTGAAGAATACTGCAATTGAAAATAAAAAAAAATAGCTTAGAAAGGGAAAAACAGAATCTAAAGATAAATAATGATCTACATAAGGCTAAAGCAGATACTTTTTATAAGAAGAAAGGGGCCGCAAAAATGAGCATGAAACGTAGAATATGAAGGTATTGTAATGGATTTTCATGAAAATCTTCCTATTCCGAACATTTGAATGAACGAGTCTACTATAAGAGGCAACTTTCTTTTTTTCATTCAACAAACATGTTTTGTCTAACAGCGATGCATACTTTTATTGCTACGACGAGACTATTGGAGGAAAGTGATCACACGAAGTTGTATCCATTGTTCCACTTTATATTTACGAAGTTGAAACCTGAAGTCAAACATCTTGAAATATTTTGTGATTGGCTGTGGGGTTCAGAACAAAAATTATACCGTCTATAGATACTTACACTATACCGTGAATAAGACACGAAGGTTTGAAACAATTAAAATATTCTTCCTATTAAAGTCCACTCATATTTAGAATGTTACCGTAATATGGCCTTAATACAACAGAAGAAACCTGCTGAAATTCCTGATGATTGGCTAAGTTTTTCTGCAGTAAGAATAAAACTTTAACCTTTTAAATCCATACAGGCAACATTAAGATTGTGGAAAAAGTTTTTGTGCCCTAATTACAAGAAAACGTGTCCCTTCCCTATTTCATCATAGAGGGAGCTTTTGTCTGAATATGAAAAATGATCGCTGGTCGCTGGTTCAGAAACGAAGTTCTTACAATGGCGTATGGGAGATATCATCATTGAAACAGCCTCTTCATCGTCCAGTTGGAAGTTAAATCGAGAATGCATCTGCTGGAGTTGCTGTAGAAGAATTTTTTTCTTTCTGATTATCTCTACAAGGGTAAGATATACTATTGTCACGTTTAGTTATCCGTGACGCCACGCCTAGGATGGCGTGCAGGTTGCATAGCTCAGATTATGGATTGATCTACGCCAGGTGAGAAGAAATAATAAATAAGGCACTTTGGTAAAATAAAACAACGTCTATAGGTCAGACTTAATGAAAAAATAATAACAACGTCTATTGGTCAGAGACTTAATGAGTTTACCCTATACCTGATTACTAAAACAGGTATGTCCTTTCAGTTGAGGTATGGTTTGAATTGTTTATAGGTTCTAGTCTTTGTATTATAGTAATAGTAGTATAAGAGCGGGGTTTTGTTTTAATTTATGTTTAGGTTTTGTTATTTCACGAGATAACTATTTAAGGTTCTTAGTTGATCTTAATTTCACTCAGCACGTTAAGACACTATAACTGTTTAACTTAAAACTCACTTGATTTGGATTTTGCAGATCTATTGTAGACTCGACTTTAGTACTTTTTAGATAGGTATCCTTCAAGAAATACGTTCCTGTGAACTGCACTTCCCGAGCTGAGTCTGAAGAATATGATATGGTTAGAGCAGCTCCCACGTCCCTATGGACTGCAGTAGGTGAGCGGAATAGGTGAGAGATAAAAGCCTTCGATGCCTGATGGCCCGCTTGATTATATATATCATAAAATTAGTTTTACCATTGCAACTTTAATATTTATACATGCACGCGCTGTTCGCTTGCGTTGTTTATGAATTAGCATAAATGTTTACATAAAAATTTTCAAGTTCAAGTTCAAACTTAGGACAGGGTCATAATTAATTAGTAGTTTAAATGTTTCGAGCAGTTTACAATATTGTGCTAAAATAATATATTTTGCCGGCAATTCATCAGTAAATAGGAGACAGTTTCAGAGCCCGTAATGCCCTCTGCATTCGTTGTTGCAGATTTCATTCCACTGTCCGATGAAAAATTCAGAGATTTGCAGCACATTTCAACGTTTTGTGGCACACCGGCTAGAGACATCTACAAGAAACTAACTTTCTGTAAGAAGAAATAACAGACACCATATGAGACAAAAAAAATGGCAATTCATTACTAAAACTTAAAGCCTAACAGATTATTAGTGACATCCATCATTTTTGCATTGTTTAGTGTGTACCTACATTCGAAAAAAGATAAAAATTGGGTGGAATAAAAACAAAAACTATTTGACTTACTTACAATTTGCACATATCTATATATACCTTATATGATGATTTAAATATGAAAACGGTATAACCTAGGTTTTTCTTTAGAACGGTTTTAAACTTTTAAGTGCGTCTACTGTAAAATCAGTTCAGGATATCATCATTTTTGCAGTGTACTCTTCAACTGCCAAGATATAGAAAGAAATCAGCCAAACTCAACAATGGAAGAGCGCACCTTATTTGGACTCGATATTGATTTTGAGGCAATGTTTACAACTTCAGGGTATCAAAAGAAAATCAAGATTAGCAGCTTTTAATAGAGAATTGTTTCCTATTTGCAAAGATAACTATCGATTTTTTTCGTCGTTTGTTACGGAGCTAGTATAAGTCAAAGTTAAGAGGTCATTGCTGCCATGGTAATGCAACTATTTAAATTCCTTTAGCTTCACTTTAAATGCTTGTCAGATGACCATCTCACCACTCTGATAAACATATTTTTTGTTCTACTAATAACCGAGATATGTAGTTTGTAATTTCTGGTTGCCATGGCAACCATGCTTTCTAAATTGCACTAAAATTATCTAAGTAGGCTCACTACATGAGTCATGTGATGCAACCAGGCCGATGACCCAATATTTATGCCGATCAATTATTATTATTTTTATTAATTGTATACACAATATTTATAAGTTAGTAGAATCGGCATTTTATGTTATTAGGTCACATAATTACATTTTACTTATTATTTAATTCTCGAATGATAAAGATCACAGTTAATTGATAGTCAAAAACTTTCGTGTAGAATTATTTTGAATAAAAATACCTTTTTAAAACAGTTGATTTTCAATAATTACATCACTGGCGCAGTCGCTCGTGTAGCTGTCTCAGAGATTTCTAGTTTTGCAAGCAGGCCCATATCAAAACATTGCCGAAGCCCAGAAAATCGTCAGTTTCAACTCTTTCTAACCACCAACCTTAACCAGTACACAATTACAGTTCGTTCGCCATGAGGTACTTCCGACCACAAACTTATTACAACGATTTTTAAATTCCCACTTCTATAGAAGGATCCACCATTGCCACGGAAAATCCGGTGTTACAATTCAGTGAACTGGGACGATCTAAAGGAGTTCTACCTAGATTTTCATTGGCTCGTCGTCTGGTTTAGCACTGATGGCCCGTTAGTCTGCTGCGAAGAGATTACGCAAGAGAAACAGCAAGCCTACAAGTACTGGCAGCAAAATCAGAGCGCTAAAAATGGCAATTATTTTGTCGAAGCGAGAGACAAATGCAAACGTGTGGTTGACGAAACTAAGGACAAACACAATCAAACGATCTGGAATAAACTTTTGCAATGCCCCAGTAGCTCCAGGAATTTCTGGTAGGTAGTAAAGGCAGTAAGTAATAACTTTACAAAAACGTCTCTCCCTCCTCCGACAGACGAACTTGGCATCACAACGACTACAACCAAGGAAAAAAGCAAACATGCTCGCCAAAATTTTTTCATCCCACCATATCGAACATCAACACTATCATGGCAGAAGTCAAGTTTCATCACCGTGATATTCGTAAAATCCTTAAAGAACTAGATACGCAAAAGGCATAAGGACCGGACGAAATACCTGCCATCGTGTTATAGAACTGCGCCAACGAACTAACACCCGTTATTTCCAGACTTTTTTCTCTGTCTTACCGAGAAAGGATCCATCTTCCATCTTCTTGGAAAGTCGCTCGAGTGCAACCTGTTCCAAAAAAAGCAAGAAAATATCGACCTCAAACTATCGCCCAAATACCTTGCTTCCCATAATCTCCAAAGTCATGAAACGTGTACTCAATCAGCAACTACCCAAGTACCTCGAGAACAACTGAATAATCAGCGATAATCAATACGGCTTTGGCAAAGAGAGATCGACAGGAGATATATTGGCCTATGTGACTCATATATGGAGTAGGGCAATTGAGAACTACGGAGAGTATCGAGCGACTGCGTTGAATATTTCGAAGACATTCGACAGAGTTTGGCATAACGGATTACCCATCAAACGGCCGTCCTTCGAACTGCCAGCCTCTCTGCAGCTGGCTTGCAAGTTTTCTTAAGAACCATCTCTGAACGTTGCAGTTGATGGACACATCTCAGACACATTCACCATTAACGCGGGCGTGCCTCAGGGCGCAATACTTTCATCAACTCTGTTTCTCATCTATGTTAATGACCTGCTGACCGAAAAGAATAATACTTTTTACAGTTTTGCAGATGGCAGTATCCTAGTCTCCCAATTTAGCTCAGAAAAACCTTTACCAGCCACTGAGACTTATCACCGCAGACAGGAGCAGATTACAGCAATTAATCAAGACCTGGAGATAGTTCAAACTTGGGGCGACAGTTCAATGCAGCAAAGACCCAAATAGCCACTTTTACCAAGAGGACCAATACGGCAGGCCCTACCACCATTTTGGTAGCATCGACCATTCCTTCATCCATGAATAAGACCACGTTGCTAACATCGCAAAATCGGCCTTCCAGAAGCTTGATGCGCTATTTCGCAACAAAAACTGTATACACTGCAGCAGTTGCTCTTGCTCTACAAAGCGCAAATAAAACCGTGCTTAGAATAGTGCTCAAACATCTGGGGTGCCGCACCAAAGCACACCTTAAAGCTGCTGGATTTCATTCAACACCGCAGACTTGTAGCCGAGATATCCCTGTTCTACAGATACTTTCACGGCAGATGTTCCCAAGATTTGACCCGGCTCATCCCTCCCCTAGCAGGGTCTGTCAGACGGTCACGACAGACGACAAGAGCGCCAGTTTGTCGTACAACTGGAAATACCTAGAACATCGCTTTACAATAAGTTATTTATCTGGCGCACTGCATCACTGTGGAACTCACTCCCAGGACATCTGTTTCCCCCAATTACAACCTACAAATATTCAAGAACCGTGTCAATCAACATGTTCGCACACCACCGCTCGTCAAGCGCCATAGGATCTCCCTTTAGTGTGTGTGCCACTACCATAAAAAAGACCAACCAAAGGCAAGAAAGCCACAGTTACGAACAAGAAAAAACATGATACAAATCATCCCATTCCTGCTTCTTCCACCCAGCACTACGAACTTAGAAGCAAAAAGCATTAGAAACCCCATACTACCAATGGCCATAGGAAAAACCTATATATCTGCTACTCAGCACACATCCAATTTTCATATAAATCTTACAGAAATAGAAACTCCCTTATTTAATATACAAAACATTTTAATCCAAGCAAACAAAACTATTCTCAATGCAAAGCAAAATGAAAGCTTTTCAATTCACACTTCTGATAAATTTAATCAAACTTATGAATATCTGCGGACAATTTTAAGACACACCAACATTTTCGACAAAGTCTACAATTGGCTTTTTGGCACTCTAGACTCAGACGATGAAACCCATGAAAATAATTATTTCGAGATGCTAACAAAAAACGAAAAAAAATTAAATAAAAACTTTTACAAAGAACAATCAGTTCTGTTACACAGAAATATACTAAATATTTAGAAAAAATAAATACTAATCAAATAATTATAGTAGAGAAAATAGACTTATTTGAAAAAAACCAGTTAGATCTATCTAATTTTGGACAACATACTGTTGCAATTAAACACCCTAAATTCTGTATTAAATAATATCGAAAATGCAATCTCATTTGCTCATGTAAATAAAATGCACAACTCCATACTCAACTCTAACCATCTTTTAACATTATTAAAAGATATAAAACAGTATACGGTTCAAACCGGATACCTGAATTTACAAATCAATTTTATTCTCAATATACACATCAATTGTTTTTCCCAACCACTATAATCTTTACAAAATCTACCCAAAACCTGTTGCAAACAAAACCATTCTCCTGTCCTTACGTCCTACTAACAAAAGAAGATTACTGGACCACGGAAGAAGAATATCCGCAACTAGAAGACCTTTTTATCTGCAAGCAAACCACCCTATCGACAGACGAACGTTGCCTCTTCGAGCTGCTAACAACGTCAAATAATATGTGCCCGTTAATCAAGGTTAACTACCAAAAAATACCATTCAACGCCCAAATGGTAACGAAATGCGGACTCTACAAAATCTCTTAGCAGAGTATTTTTACTCTATCTATGTGCCCTGTTGAGATAGATAACAAATCATACGAAGGTGAAAGAAAAACACAACTTAAATATGTGTTAGAACTACCAAAGTTTTCGAATGTCCAAAGTAGCAACAATATTTTCAACTCTCGAAGAAATAAACTTGGATGAATTGAAGACAGCCCAGAAAATATTGCCAACAATCTAGTTGCACCATCTGGAACCTCCCGACAATCCGACGAACCTTTGGATCCCTCCAATTTCATCCATTGCCGCTTTTGTATGCGGAATCCTGCATATTGGATGGAGGAAATGGAATAAGCCTGTTTCATTCCAAGGAAACCATCACTGCAAGAACGCCCTGACAGATGACCCTTCAGAAGAGTATCGAAAAAACGATTAGCCACTGCCCTTATTTTCCGAACTTGCAACCAGGCCGATGGCCCGACATTACCAATTATTATTTTTATTAACTGTATACACAATATTTATAAGTTAGTAGAATCGGCATTTTATATTATTAGGTCACATAATTACATTTTACATTTCATTTATCATTTAATCGAAAGATAAAGATCGCAGCTATTGATAGTCAAAAACTTTTGTGTAAAATTATTTTGAACAAAATCACTTTTTTAAAAAAGTTGATCTTCAATAATAATTACATCACTCATGTTTTAAAGGAAAATTTAACGTCCTTCCAAAAGGGCATCAATAGAACCAGTTGCTTATTGTAATCCCATTGTGCATAAGTTTCGATGGTAAGGACCCACGAGAATCATAATAGCTTGGATTGCTTTTAGTATCAATGTAATGTCATGGATCACAGGAAAACCTTTGTCAATTTCTTTAAACAAATTCCCGTGGGAAAACAAAGTTTTATTTGGTGGGTTTTCAACAAGATGATTTTTATTATTAATTTAATTATTTGTCCACACAAAATGCTGATCTGGTAACTCTTGTATTACCAGTAAATATTATCCATACTAATATAATATATAATAATAAATAGACATATCAAATAATTGTTTTTAATGCATTGCAAACTATCATTTTCAATATTCCATGAATAACGAAAACTTTGCATTTACTATTGTATTTAGTTATGAATCAGATCGAAGTTTATATTTACTCAAATAACATAATATAATAGCATTTAATCTATTTGAAATTATTTCTATAATTTATTAATTTGAGGGTAAATTAGTTTAATCATTATATTCATTTGTACTATCCTTGTTAGTAATTTGCCTAAATGTATTATGTTCACTACTATAGCCTTAATGCATTTTGCATTAGCGCTTTATTTGGATAATAAAGTAGTAGCACCGAACATTCGTTTTATGTTCGGTGGTAGCAGTTTGTGTCAACGCAATTATAATTGCTAATTAAAGTACAGTATAGAGTACTTTACTAAATAATTAACTACATATACAGGTAGCTACAAACGTAATTGCGACAACCAC
Organism: Pissodes strobi; assembly: GCA_016904865.1. Lineage (NCBI taxonomy): Eukaryota > Metazoa > Arthropoda > Insecta > Coleoptera > Curculionidae > Pissodes > Pissodes strobi. The sequence continues at coordinate 81,364 of MU186228.1, read as the reverse complement.
ATATGATTTGTCTTGTTGTGCAAACATGCTTGATCATCTGTAGTATAAATTTGGGCATGCATTTGTGATTTTACAAGAAGGTGGAAGATTGATTGTGTATCGAAGAGACTATATTTTTAGGTCATGGTATGCAGTCTTGATTTTTGACTTTCATATTTTACGGGCTATTGACATCATTCCTTTTCCTAAAATCCAATTTAAAAATTATAAAGTCAGTTCTATAAAATATCCCGTCGCGAAAAGCCGGCAAATCGTTTTCCGCAAATCCTCTACGCATCAGGCCACGTGTATCCATAACCGTCAGTGCCATGTCAGTAGGACCTATTTTGTACCGTTGTTGAACGTTTGGAAGGCGATATCCTGGAGCTTGGACTCGCATTGACCATGATCAATGTAGCTTTGTCATTGCAATATCGTTTTTTACCATTTGATACCGCGGAGTTGATTCTATTCTCTAAGCTTATTTCTTACCTTTACGTTCGTATATCTTATCCCCCCCCCCCTATGGCAATATTTTATTTAGTTGTTCTTTATTCGAGGCTTTAGGTTAGTTTAAGTTTCATAGGAGTTCCGATTTAGTTAAGTTTTGATACTTTAGATTAGGATCAGTTTCATAAGGACATTGATGGTTATTCTTTAGTCAATACATTAGGGCAGCATATGCTTCATTTCATTTCATTAGGACATTCATTAAAAACCATGATTTAAATTTCAAGTTTTTTTTATGGCAGTGGCACACACACTAAAGGGAGACCCTATGGCGCTCGACGAGCGGTGTGTGTGCGAAGATGCTGATTGACACGGCTCTTGAATATTTGTAAGTTGTAAGTAGTGGGAAACAGATGTCCTGGGAGTGAGTTCCATAGTGATGCAGTGCGCCAGACAAAGGAGTTCTTGTAAAGCGATGCTCTAGGTGTTTCCAGTTGAACGACGAACTGGTGCGCTCTTACCGTCTGTCGTGACTGTCTGACAGGAGCTGCCAGGGGCGGGATGAGACGGACCAAATTCTGGGAACATCTGCCGTGAAAGAATCTGTAAAACAGAGATATCTCGGCTACATGTCTGCGGTGTTCCAGACTATCTAGATTCCGGATCAACTCCGGGTCGCCGACGAGACGCGCAGCTCTCTTCTGAATGGAATCCAGCAGCTTTAGGGTGTGCTTTTGTGCGGCACCCCAGATATGTGAGTAATATTCTTAGCACGGTCTTATTTGCGCTGTGTAGAGCAAAAGCAACTGCTGCGGTGTATAGAGTTTTTTGTCGCGAAATAGCGCATCAAGCTTCTGGGAGGCTGATTTTGCAATGTTAGCAACGTGGTTATGCCAGGACATATTGCTGTTGACCGAGATACCCAGTAGCCCGATTGACGAGGATGAAGGAATGGTCGACCCTGCCATAATGATGTCAGGGTCAAACGTGGCTGCTTGGGTCATTGCTGTATTGAACTGGACCAAATTTCGGTCGCCCCAACTTTGAACTTTCTCCAGGTCTTGATTAATTGCTGTAATCTGCTCCTGTCTGCGGTGATGAGTCTCAGCCGCTGGTAAGGGTTTTTCTGATCTAAAGTGGGAAATAAGGGTACTGTTATCTGTAAAACTCTAAACAGAATTATTTGTTTCGGTCAGCAGGTCATTAATATAGATTAGGAACAGAGTTGGTGAAAGTATTGCGCCCTGAGGCACGCCCGCGTTGATGGTGAATGTGTCCGAGATGTGTTCATCGACTGCAACGTACAAAGATCGGCTCTTAAGGAAACTGGCAATCCAGCTGCAGCGAGAGGCTGGCAGTCCGAAGGACGGTAGTTTGTTGAGCAGTCCGTCATGCCAAACTCTGTCGAATGCCTTTGAAATATCCAACGCAATCGCTCGAGACTCTCCGTAGTTTTCAATTGCCCTACTCCATATATGAGTGACATAGGCCAATATATCTCCTGTCGATCTCTCTTTGTGAAAGCCGTATTGGTTATCGCTGGTTATTTTGTTGTTCTCGAGGTACTTGAGTAGTTGCTGATTGACTACACGTTCCATGACTTTGGAGATTATTGGAAGCAAGGCACTTGGACGATAGTTTGAGGGCGTGGTTTTTTTGCCTTTTTTTGGAACAGGTTGCACTCGAGCGACTTTCCAAGAAGATGGGTAAATCCCTTTTCTGTAAGGCAGGGAAAAAAGCCTGAAAAAAACGGGTGCCAGTTCGTTGGCGCAGTTCTTTAACACAATGGCACGTACTCCGTCCGGTCCTGATGCCTTTTGCGTATCTAGTTGATGTTCAATATGGTGGGGAGAGTCTTGCCTTTGGGGACGTCTAAGCTAGAGTACGAAGAAAACATTTTGGCGAGCATGTTTGCTTTTTTCCTTGGCTGTAGTCGCCGTGATGCCACGTTTCTGTAAAGTTGTTACTTACTGCCTTTGCTACCGACCAGACATTCCTGGAGTCACTGTGGCATTGCAAAAGTTTATTCCTGATCCTTTGTTTGTGATTGTCCTTAGTTTCGTCGATAACACGCTTGCATTCGTTTCTCGCTTCGACAAAATAATTGCGATTTTCAGCGGTCTCATTTTGCTGCCAGTACTTGTAGGCTTGCTGTTTCCTACCCACAGCTCCTTCGCATCTTCTATCGAACCAGGGTTTTCCTTTTGATGGTAACTTGATGGAATTTGGGATGTATGCTTCCATTCCTGAGGAGATTACTTGCGTGATCTTTTCACAGCAGACTGACGGGTCGTCAGCGCCAAAGCAGACATCGAGCCAAGGAAAATCTAGGTAGAAGTCCCCTAGATCGTCCCAGTTTGCAGAATTGTAATGCCAGATTTTGCGAGGCAATGGTGGATCCTTCTGTATGAGTGGCAATTCACAAACCGTTAAGTAATAAGTTTATGGTCAGAAGTACCTAATGGCGGACCAACTGTAACTGTGTACTTGGATTGGTGGTTAGAAAAAGATCCAGGAGGACGGCGAATTCGCCCCGCTCTGAGATTCGAGTTGGTTCGTCTACAATTTGAGTAAGCCCGCAGCTGATGGCGAATGCTTCAACCCCTCTACTTTCGTTGTCGGTCTTGTTGTGATGTTTGAGCCAGTTGGTGTTGTGGGCATTGAAGTCTCCCAGAACGATTATTTCCGAACTGAGGTGATCAAACTGTATCGAGTCAAAAGTGATAGCTAGTGTTGAAAAAAAGCTTTGGTAGGCTCTATCGCTCGGAGGGCGATAGAGACAACCTATAAACTTGGTTAATCCCTTGGCGGTGAGCTTGAGCCACATGACGTCAAGGTTGTTCGGTTCGAGTGTTTCATCGCGGTGACATGAAAGGTCGCTTCAGACAAAAAGGCATATTCCGAACTTATGTCTAAATCGGGTATGCAAATTGTAACCAGGATAGGGGTAGTTCACTGTTGTTGTTGTAGAACATACTTCTGCTTCCGTAAGAGCTAGTATGTGTGGTCTATTTGCTTGTAGATGTTGGTGTACCGAATTTATGTTTCTATTTAGGCCTCTTTTGCTGCAGAAATCAATTCTAAATTGGTTCGGTATCTTTGCTGTCTGTGAAATGCGGAATGAAGGGCTCCCAGGACCACCCAGCGCCTGGAGATCCGAATGGCCGGAGAGTTTACCTTCGGAATATTTTGATCCTGGAAGCACCATCATGTCCATATTATTATATTCCTACTGTGGAACCCGGAACCACCAGCGCGGAAAGGGAACGTTATTTGGGAAAACCACTTTGCGCCTCCCAGTTCTCGTGGGATGGTCTTTCACCGGACGATGCAAGTAGGCGTATGCATCAATCACCTAGGGCCGCTTCCACTGGATGCATCGGCCTCAGACTCTTTCCTTTGGTGGTCCCTAGTCTGACAGGGGTAAAAATAGGGTTTGTTGGGTCACTCCACAGTGATCAGCTCCAGACTCTGTACTTCGGTGTTCTCCAGCCTGGAGGAGGACGATGGGATTTGATGGGTCACATCCCGTGGCAATCCGGGATGGCGGGGGCGTCATTCCCGTAATCAAACTGCTCTCACCAGTTGATGTCCCTGCCAGCTAATACAATGCAGCCCCTCTTGTCACAAACTGTTATTGATCAGCTCCAGACTTTGTACTTCGATGTTCTCCAGCCTGGGGGAGGACGATGGGATTTGATGGGCCATATCCCATGGTAACTCGGAATGGCGGGGGCGTCACTCCCCGTAATCAAACTGCTCTCACCAGTTTGACATTCCTGCCAGCTAATACAATGCCGCCCCTCTTGTCACAAACTGTCATTGATCAGCTCCAGACTTTGCACTTCGGTGTTCTCCATCCTGGGGAAGGACGATGGGATTTGATGGGCCACATCCCGTCGCAACTCGGAATGGCGCGGCGGGGGCGTCACTCCCCGTAATCAAACTGCTCCCACCAGTTTGACATTCCTGCCAGCTAATACAATGCAGCCCCTCTCGTCACAAACTGTCATTGATCAGCTCCAGACTTTGCACTTCGGTGTTCTGCAGCCTGGGGTAGGACGATGGAACTTGATGGGCCATATCCCATGGCAACTCGGAATGGCGGGGGCGTCACTTCCCGTAATCAAACTGCTCCCACCTGTTTGACGTTCCTCCCAGCTAATACAATGCAGCCCCTCTTGTCACAAACTGTCATTAATAATAATAATAATAATAATAATAATAATAATAATACTTTATTCATCAAAGACATTTGAGAAAATGTATAGACATCGTCAGTATAAAAAAAATAATAAAGCTATGTTACAAATAAATAACAATTAACATTAAACAATCAACGATTATTAATTATTAATAAATTCATCGAGAGAATATATAGATTTAGAAACTAGCAATTGCTTCAACCTCCGCTTAAATATGTTAACATTTGAACAAACCTTAAGATTAATTGGAAGTGAATTAAATGTAAATGTAACGCCCAAACAGCGCAATGAATTTTTTGTTACATTCAACTTACAGTGCCCTGTCATAATGTCATTCTTTCGACGAGTATCATATGAATGAAACATTGAGGACGTTTTATACATTGACTTATTAACAAAAACATTTACACACATCCAATATATAAATAATGAATGAACTGTCAGTACTTTAAATTTTATAAACAAATTTCTACAGGAGGAGGTAGGGGAGACACCCGCAATGACCCTAATAATTTTCTTCTGCGCAATAAATACATCTGAGACCATAGAAGATGCACCCCAGAAACAAATGCCATACGCTAGACGACTACCCGCCTGGGCATAATAAAGGGACAATAACTGCTCAATATTAAGTACATGGCGCAAGATTCTCACCTGATAACACACCTGATTAAGCCTTCCACATAAGGCTTCACAGTGCGGTCGCCAGGATAGAAAACCATCAATCCTTACTCCCAAAAAAACTGCCGAACTACCGTACGAAATATTCTCACTATTTATATTTAATGATGGAGGGTCAACCAGAGGTCTTTGAGGCATTCTAAATATTAATGCTTGAGTTTTTTCTGCATTTAGATGTAAGTCATTGCTATTGAAAAATTTAAATAATTTATCCAAGGTACCGTTACACTTTTCCATAAGTTGCTCCTGAGATTTACCAGAAACCAAGACAGTAGTGTCGTCTGCATACATCGTTAAATGAAAATCGGCAGCTATGCTAACTATGTTATTAACGTGTATTATAAATAAAAAGGGGTCCTAAAACTGAGCCTTGAGGCACACCCGAACGAACAGTCTTATATGATGAACTTGCACTTTGTCTACTATTATTAGACAAATAGTCAAGAGAAACATACTGAACTCTGTCACTCAAGAATGAATTCAGCCAACACAGCGGTTTACCCCGGATCCCATAGTCTTCCAATTTGGACAGTAATAAATTAATATTGACACAATCAAACGCTCTTGAAAGGTCAAGAAAAACAGCCACTGGACACTCTACATTTGTCCAGAATTTTATCATAGAATTCCTGAATGGCAGTATTTGTTGATTTTCCAAGTAAGAAACCATGCTGATTATCATTAATTAAATTAAATTTTAATAAAAACTTAAAAAATTGAACTAGGTAAGCATATTCAAAAATTTTCGAAAACGAAGACGACACCACCACCGGTCTATAGTTCTTCATCAATTCAGGATCACCTTTCTTAAAGATAGGAACAACTTTTCCTACTTTCAGCCGACTAGGGAATTGACCGGCAGAAAAACTAAGATTTATTAAGAAGGTTAATGGCTTACTCAAATAACACATGACCTTTTTAAAAAGACAAAGCGGGATTCCATCAAAACCAGATGACCATTTATTTTTTATTCTAGACCTAATTAAATGTTCAACCTCGTCTTCTGTAACGGGCTTTAGAAAGAAACTATTATAGTTCTTTTTAATAAAATTAGAAAAATCGTGAGTTGATAGATTATTTCTCTCAATTGACTGAACAATCTTCAGTGGCTCATTAATAAAAAAATCATTAAAAGTTTCACAAATTGTATCATAGTCAGCTCCAGACTTTGTACTTCGGTGTTCTCCAGCCTGGGGGTGGACGATGGGATTTGATGGGCCATATCCCATGCCAACTCGGAATGGCGGGGGCGTCACTTCCCGTAATCAAACTGCTCCCACCATTTTGACGTTCCTGCCAGTAATATAGAAGTTGTATTAGGTCCGTTTTTGAAGGACATTCATGATAATATTTTGGTTATCCTTTAGTTAATACATTAGGGCAGCATAGGCTTCATTTCATTTCATTAGGACATTCAATAAAAACCATGATTTATATTTCAAGTAATATGTATTTCAATATGCTGTATTAGGTCTGTTTTTGAAATTGTGTAATTTCTTTGTAATTCCCTTGCTGCTCGGTTTAAGAAAATTTCTAAAGGCAGCCGGCAACCACTAAAGTCCGCGGCATGGTTCTAGAGCTAGAACGACTGAGGAGGCAGAGGAGAAGACAATTCGCTATTGCGGCGTTGTCATTATTAACAATATTAATATATAAAAATTGCGATAAAATCTCTTTTCACTCTGAAATAATATGCAGAATAATATTCTTTACATCCAATAATATTCTAGCAATAACATAAAAATATAATGATAACATAATTAACATTTTATAGCATCAAATATTAACATTTTATCTATTTAATAAATCATATATCATTAAAAATCGATTTTATTTCCGAAATCCGCCAAAACTCAAATCACTCAATCACATGGGACGTTTAGAACCGAGCCATACTTCCCTTATGTGTTAAAATAGCAAAAATGACTGGGCGATTGGAATCCCACCAACAACGCGACGGCGCGACGACGGTCGCGTTGCTTGGCAACATTTTTTTATTTGTAAACGTTCTTTGTTCGTTGAAGGTTTAATTCAGCGGCGTAGCAAAAGGGTGCTAAATATGAATAAAAAAAACATCTGCCGTGAAAATATATGTGAAACAGGGATATCTGGGCCACATTTCTGCGTTGTTCCAGACTATCTAGATCCCGGGTCAATTCCGGGTCGCCGACGAGACGCACAGCTCTCTTGTGAATGGAATCCAGCAGCTGTAAGGTGTGTGTGAGCAATATTCTAACCACGACCTTTGATTTGTAGTGCAAATGCAGTTGATGCGGTGTATAGCGCACATTAACAACAAAAACTTACATATCTTAAATAACCTTAAACCACTGATTAGAAATAGATCATGCTTCAGTCTTGCAAATAAGCTGATTATTTATCGTGCGACAAGACCAGTGCCCCTGTATGGAACGTGGTATTCTGTGGTCGAACCGAAATAAGGAATAAGGTGCAGATGCTACAGAATAAACATTTAAGAGTCGCGATCTAAGCGATCTGTTACACTAGGACGGGCCACCTGTTGGGGCGGTAATTGAGTATGTGAAAGAGTACATTGACCGCCTGGCATGCAGCTTTTTCGAGTTCAAGAAGCGCGGCTCGCCGAGGACGGCCAATATAGCGAACCTGCCAAAACACGGTCCTATACATAGGAAAACAACCCTTTTTATCTGCAACCTAGGTCCCCTTAATAATACACCCTTCCTTAAAAGCCATTAATTATTCCCCTAATTACATTCATTTCTAGAAGCTTTTAGATGCTATCGATTTCTTGAAAGTATCTAGATCACAGAAAACACACCGCCACCAAAGTAGACTATATCAACATCGTACAGAATTTCCACGGTGAAGTTCTGAACAATGGGGATTTCCTGACAAGGAAATTGTCTCCACTATAATTGCTCAGTTATTCAATAGTACTCGAAGGTCCCCTTTTGCTCCTTGCTCCCTGTACGAGAATCTCCACTTCGCGACGTCTGCCTGACACTGATTCTATTACTTATTTCTCGCTCACGGGTCTTTGCGCTATGCAAGCCCATCAATAAGTAAATACAGGCATGATTGTGATGTAAATACGAATAAAAGTGGAATGATTCTAATTTCATTATATAAATATGCTTAGAAGATATGAGTGTAATATCTCTACAGGAGTCTGCACTAAGCAGACTATAAATGTATATGGTATGAGCGATTTGTAAATAGGCACGACTGATAGAAGTATATGCAATATGTATACATATGAAAGAATAAATGGAATTTGAATATGTATGAATTAATGAATGCTTGTATATACGATTCATGTTCTGTCATATTCCCACCCACCAAAGAAACGTGAAATGTATTTTTTTTGTGAGTAATTTCTTCATGCCTAATTACCTGCTAATAATTCCCGAAAACTACAGTTCACATACGAAAATTGGTATCCGTCGGTAATCCAGACCGCAGAATACGACGACAATAGCTCAGCGGACGTTTTTATTTGTTTTTGAGAAGGTTTTGAGTGTTTTTGGGCGGTTACGGCAATGTATATTGAAAAGTGCATATATCACCAAGTATCCAATAAGTGGTTGTGTTTTGGCTCAGAAAAACAAGTTAATTAATAAATAATATTCTGGGTGGAAAGCTTATGTAGTGTAGGAACAAGGCCAAACAATGCGCTTTCCATGTGTGTTTCTTTAAAACTAAAAATAGTACCTACCTACCTACCGAAACATAATATTATTAAAACGTAAAATTAGTACATACCTTCTATTTTTTCTAAGTATCTAATTGTCTTTTTTGATTTTTAGATAAGAATAATTATTGCCAAAGAATGGGTATTAGAAGCTACATCAATAAGAGGTTTGCCTCTGTAGTCTAACAGTTTGCTAATATACACCTCATCGACAAATAAATTAACAATTTTTTCATTGGGCGTTAGAGAGCTAGAAACGATGTTTAAATAATCATTTGTAGTTTTCTCATTATCGGTTAACGAGAGATATTGTTACGCTTTTCCTGTCCTTCTAATAGGCGCAAAACCTTCACTCCAGCTTAAAACAAACCGAGAGTGAATAATCTCAAAATAAAAGAAAAAAATTTAAAGTTTGAGAATTTAACATTAAAATTTAATGAATTTACGTGTGTCGATACGTAGGCTAGAACGAGTTGTCGCTGAGCGTACAAATTTAGGGGTGGGTTTTATTTATTTAAGGCGTCACGGGCTTGTAGACGACACAAGCGAGAAATACCCCAAAGTTGAAATATGGAACCCGTTTTAGCTTAAGCTTCGCGACAAAACAAAAGATAACCACAAATTTGTTATTTTTTCTATACAGAAAACCGATCAATAAAACAGCAAAAATAACTTAGAAAATTAGATCAGATTTAATTGCTGGAAATTTATCAGTAATAATAATGGAAAAATAATTACTCAAAAATTAATCCAAAATCAAAGTCAGTAACAAGTAACTACTCGAATATAAACCTAAAAAAAAACTAAAGTCAGTGACAAACAAATACTCAAACAGTAATCAAAAGTAAATCCGGAACGTTTCAACTATTGAGCGCAAGTAATAAAAAATCAGATATTTATTTTAGCGGCCCTCTCCTCTGGAACATTGAAATCAAAAGCTAATCAAATAAAACAGGTAGATAGACAAACAAAGAATCGGTTTATTACTATTAAACGAAATATATCATGGCTGATCAAGAAAGATATGATTAAGTGACGAGTAATTCTGGTAGATTAATTTATGGTAACAACTGTCTTTCAACGAGAAATAGTAGGCTTTACTCGGTTACTTGATGAAGTAAATCACACGCTTTATCTAAACAAACGCCGAAATATTTAATCGTAATCTATTATGAACGCGTTAACCACTAACAATAAAAAAACGTCAATAAAATATGAGCGAAGGCCAGCGATACTGCAAGTATCTACTCGTTATGGAAAAATTCAAGTAACTCGAATAATCACTTAATAAATGGCTAATTAACGGACGTCAAATCATGATTTGTTACAGAGCCGTATTACTAACTAACTATGTTTATGTGGGTATCAGTTATGATACTTTGGTAACAGCAGCAAAAAAAAATGAAAATAACTAGTCCGACCTGGAGTTATTGTAGCAAACAATCAATTATAGCATTAAAGGAATGTTACACTTAAGCTTAAGTACTTGCCGGTCAAGTTACCGGTAAGACAAAGATAATGAACAGTTTGTTTGAATAAAAAAAAATATCAAAGGCCACAATAAAAATTAAGAATAACGCAAAGTCTACTAGGCCGTAACAACAATAGTAGTTATCTGATCTACAGGTATCTAGCGTATGCCAGAAATCATGAAAAATTGATAATATTAAAAAACTAGTTCGACTTACAACATTATTGCGTCAGTCAATTAAAAGTTCAAAATGCAATCCAAAATAGGATTGGTTCTAGATCAAACGAATTTAACTGAATTTTAGAATTCGATCAAATAAAATCAGGCGTCTTAGGCTAGATAAAATTGGCCCAATATTCAAAGTTTATTTAAAAGAAAATATGAATAAGATAAATGTTACCTAAGTTAAGGAGAAAAAGTTAACCTTTGTTCGAAAAGCAAAAAAAAAATAACAATTAGAGTTCGTAGGCTAATTACACGCAAGTGTCACAAAATATATATAAAGAAAATAGAAATATATCATTTGGTTGGTGAGTAGCTCCTCAGGCAGCTTCCAGAAAAGAACTGCACACGGGAGGAAGAGACTTCCTTGACAGGCGAAGGATAGCAAGACCCTATAGGTAGTACAGCTAGACAGGCGTAGCCAAGGAAAACCCTGTCGTTAGCGATACTCGACGATAGCTATATCCGTCGATAGAAATGAACCCGACGATAGAAGTAGCCCTGTCGATAGGACCCTGTGTAGGGGGTAGCCGGTTGCTTATCGCTAGATAGCCGTACAGTTGGACGAGAAGGCCTCTTGCTAAAGCAGCAGTCTCAGACACCAACACTTAATAAAAGATAAGGCACAGATATGGACTGAAACTATTAAAAATGGCCCGGTTGGAGAATCCCATAAAAGGTAAAATCACAATCGATTCCAACCTTTACCCAAAAACTGCTGACTCAAAGAAAGGTCGACGTAGAGTCACGCCAGTAAATCGGAACTCAAGGAGCAGAAAATCCCCACTTCGAGATCATTTTATAGTAGGTATAGGATTATCTTTTTGACGAATGAGTGATTTTTCGGATGTACAGGAATTACACAAAATTAAATAAATACCAGGCTATCAATTTTAATCATGTTTTGTTTACTTTCACTGGTTATTTCAACTCTGCAGCCTATGCACATTGACCGAGTCAAGTTCACCTACATGACCTTCCTTATTTTTCCCAACAGCACGCTTCGCATTAATGTATGTTTTGATAACACTGAGTTTCTTTCCCTATGTTTTGTGTACTTCCTGTGGATCTGGTTCAACTTCTTATGATGTTCTGTAATATAGTTTTTTTTTTGTTAAATCGTGACCAATTTCAACTTGAAAATTGCTTGTTATTCTATTTTTACCGTATATATTATTGTATATATTAAGTTTTGTTTTGTTTTGTATTTACTCTACTATGTTTAGCTTAGCTTATTTATCTTAATTCGCTTTGTCCATAAATTTTATTTGAATTTTTCTGTGGCAATAAAGCATACTTGACTTTGACTTTGACTTTGAAAATCTCGCTTCACCAATGAATGCATGACTTGACGTCACATGTTCCTCTCAATAATTCATGCAAGGGATTTAGACAATGGAAACCTGGGATTTCGATGTATCGGCATCTACCAAAAAAAACTACTCGGAGTAGCTGATTCAGTCCTATTTTCTGAATCAAACAGAGATGTGCTCTTAGGCACTAAAATTTACCATAGGGCTAGTTCTAAAGTCATTTTGTAAATAAAACAAAAAGCTTTAGTATTATATGAATATTTTAATAAGTTATTTAACCTGAAAATAACTAGAAGCTCATAAATATAAACAATAAGTGATTATATGTAGACAGTGCTACGATATGAACAATACCAGTCGAGGCAAAATATCGATCTTGAAGAATGTGACATGAATAATACTCTTAAAAACTAAAGCATGCATAAACAATTGTAATGTTAAACAAGTATATGATTATAAACATAATCTTGCAGCTATATACACTTAAATGTTCATTTATGTTCCTGCAGAACTGCTATGATTAGCTGGGATAACCTTGAGATGAAATATAGTAACATACAAGCGATAATAACAGGATAAATATTACCTAGCTAATATGTACACTAGATTCACCATTTGGTTAGCAATGTTCAATCGTTCAGCAGATTGTCTTCTAACACAGGAAATATCACTTTTTAAACACTTACTAAGTTCTTACTTAGCGACTATATACAATTTACTTCAACTTCTTGCGAATAAAAATGACTCAATGGCGTGTTGAGACTTGAGTATGATATGCAGGTAGATGCTAATGGCAGGGCTATTATGAAGCCTTTGTGGAATGCGTTTTCTACATGCAGAAATTATTGTAAAACAGGCTGCGCAATTCGCGTAGGTATGCTAAACTAAGTGAATTGGAATAGCACTTATGGGAGACTTTATATTTTAATAAAGCCGAGAGAGTATTGAGAGATTGGGGTTGTAAACGTTTGAGTTTACTTACTTGGCCTTTTGCCTTGGGTACAATTAGTACAGTGTTAGAGAATTATAGAAAACCTCCATGGCTGTGTGCGCCATGAGGAGCGATTTACGGATCGCGAGAAGCGTCTCCTGTCGACTTTTGGCGCGTTAGTTTACCCCCACTACTTCATATTACGTCAGTAAAGGGCAAATAACATAAATATAGAGAAATTGCGTAAAAGCTTAGCAACACCGGTTGTCTAAATTAATATTATGAATTTTAACACAAATCTGGTTGAAATCTGCTCGCTAGTTTTCCTAAAATCTGATTATTAAAGATCGAAATTTTAGGGAATTTTAAGTTGAGTGAAGTGGCTATCCTGTGGAGTAGCGCTGTGGAATCAGATGAGTGAACGTTGTAAGTAGAGATGGCGTTAGTAGTATCGCCATGGATTTTAAGATTTCCTTGGAATGCGAACAGTGGCGTGTAATGCAAATATAATCTAAATTAAATCGTTAGATTTGAAAACGTGTTCAAATGGTTTTTGAACAGTAGCCAAAAGGGTGTTGTCATTAAACCACTCCATCTAATAAAATTTCAAACGAGCTCAACACCCCAAGGCTAATACAACACGCCCTGAAGTTTTAAAGGCAATACATGATCATATTATGGATTTCCCTCGAAAGAGAACTTATTACTCGGCAAAGATATTGAATATTTAAATGCAAGATTGGATGGTAAAACTATGCATGGTTTGTTAAGAAGAAAACATCCGGATTTAAAAGTTACATAGGCGTTTTACTCTAACTATTTCAAAACCACTTTTTCTTTACGGTTTGAAAGACCACAAGTTGACACATGCACATGCATTACTTTGTTTTGTTAGTTTGTATTCGTTTTTTGTTATAGGCCAGAATAGTATCTGTAATTGGCTGCTGCTGTTGATACTGTTGATTAATAAATAAATAATAACTACTCGTGAAGAATTACAGGTCAAAATAAGTAGCCCCACTTTAGGACATAGTGCGAAAATGGCAGCCGAGACAGCACTGGAGGTTCAAAAAATACGAGCGAAAAAATTTCATAACAAAATCGCAGCTATATTAGAACTTTGTACAAATCGGGATGATGTAGCTGTTTTAACTTTCAATTACATGCAAAACTTGCTACTCCCAAATATACCAATACAGTAATTTTTTTATCTAAGATACCTATGGGTCAACTGTCTTGGGATAAAAAATCTGAAAGCGTTACGTTTATCACGAAGGCGTGGCAAACAAATGAGATAACGAGGTTTGCTCAATGATCCTTCACTACCTGGACCACTTTTTGGGGAGGAATATCCAAGAACTGCACCTTTTCTCAGACAACGGTCCAGGTCAAAATAAGAATTATACAATGATAAGATTCTTATTATCTCTGACTGAAACGAAACGTTTCTCGAAAATAACACATTACTTTCCCATAAGAGGCCATTCATTTCTACCCATAAAGGCCAAGATTTTGGCGTTATGAAGAAAAAAAAAAGAAATGTGACCGTATCCCTGCAGAGTATTAGGACATAATGTCAAAAGCAAATTCAAATTTTTCCGTATTTTTGTTGTCAGCTCCGCACGTCATGGATTTCTCAAAATGGTGGCCCACCTACTACAAGAAAACCTGCCTATCAGATGAGAGTTTTGGAAGACACGTTCCAAAATAAAACAAGCGCTCATTTTCTTTATCCATGTATATGTCTTTTGAGTATGACAGGAAAAAAAGAGGTCATTTTTACCAAAGACTTCATTGATGGCTTAAGTCGACATACATTCAAGGTGGCTAGAAACAAAGCTATTGAAATATCCTTACCAGATAGGCAGGCATATCCATTGGGCCGCAATCTCATAAACCCTAAAAAAATTGGAAATATCAAGCAAGTCAGAAATAGCATACTTCAACAGCATATGCAGTTTTATGAAGAAATTTTTCGATGGCTAACAGGAGAAGAGCAAGATTTCCAAGAAAATGTCGAAAATGACGAAGATTTCGACTATGTACCCTAAATAATATTTAATCTACCTGTTCCTTTTTGTTTAAATTTGTAATAATTGAGATTGAAGATTTTGAAGATTTTGAGCATTTTTCAGTTTCTTTCTTATTCTAAAAATGAAAAAATTAAGCTATTTTTTTTCCTTGCAAAAAGCGCATGCCGTAATAGAATTAAAAAAAATTAGCAGAAAATACCAGTTTTATGGAATTTTACTCGATGCGCTTGCTTCTAGTTACTGAATTACTTCAAATAAAGCATATTTATTTGTAGTAACAAAACATACTTTTTAAATTAATCAGTTTTTTGTTTCCTGAAAATTATATTTTTTTGACTTATGTGGTTTTTGAAATGAGTGATTCAATTATTCCCAAGACACCCAATCCAAAAACAGTATGCGCTGAAGTTACCGCCCATCAGTTGCCCGCGACGTCCAAGGTTCTTGCGACATGGCTAGATTTACGGTTTCATAGCTTTTAGGAACCGAAAACACTAAAAACCACCGACTTAACTCTCGGGATCTTTACGCGCCAAATTCAATCCTAAATTAAAATTTCTCTAATGACGCAAATTTAATTTTTAATTGCCTCGGTCAGAATATCGTCGGAGCGAAGCCGGACGGAATCTACGATGGTTTTTCGCTAATAAATATAGTTGCGCTTGAAGCTATAGGAACAGCGATGAGTTCTAAGGTTATTTACGCTTCAATATACGATAGGCAAATCGGCCCGTGACAATATTGTAAGTATCTTTTGGTGCGTAAATTCAAATAATCTCGCTTTAAGTCATAAGCAGAAGACGAAAGCGTATACAACATAAAAGACATTACTGTTGTTGATAGGGAGTAATGTTTCTGTTTAATTACTAGTATATTTATCTGATCGATCAAAAGTTATATTCTATTGTACAAATTATTATCTTCTCCATTTAAATTATTGGATTGGCTATAATCTTCTGAAATCTCGAAATTAAGTAAGTTTAAGGCTTTGCCTAAATAATCCATGCTTGTGTTCAGAATATCACAGACTATAAGCGCTACTGACGCGTTACTTTCGCAATATATGAACTTGCACCGGGACAATATATTTTCATGCTGAGACCATCTGCTTAGTTTCATTTCAAAAGTTAAAATCAATTTTAAATCATTGTAAGCCAATTCATTACCTTTAAAAAATTTTTACATTCATGTGACTGTTAACTGACACCTGATTGAGAAAATGTATGCACTTATTGGTCAAATCTAGATTATAAAATATATTTTAGAGTCACTTTTTAACTTGCCAACATTCAGAAACGTTGATTGGCTGTGAATAATTTAACAGATCTTCAAAACTTTTAATTAAATCTGATTGTTAGAAAGCTTGACTAAATTGAAAGTTACGCTCTTGATGCTCCTTGTTTCGCTCCGCTGGATTTTTTCTAGGAAAAGGAACAGTTTTTGACAAGTAAGCAGGCAAATTCGGAAAAATGCACGGATCGGCTGACAAACTTAGTCTCACTTTAGTGGGAAAAATATCCTCTCGAATAATATCGCTTAGGACAAAATATTTAGCACAAACTACAGAATATTAAGTGGGAGACGAAGCAGGTCTTGCAATGGCTTTTAGACACTGAATTTCTAGGTTTTCATCTTTTGGGAAGTGAAAAACTCATTCACTGTCTTCTTCTGCTTTTAAAGCACTAAAATAATTTGAACTGCACTCAGGATTTTTTTATGGTAGTGGCACACAGACTAAAGAGAGATCGTATGGCGCTCGACGAGCGGTGTGTATGCGAAGATGTTGGTTGACACGGTTCTTGAATAGTTGGCAGGTTGTAATTAAACAGATGTTCTGGGAGTGAGTTCCACAGCGATGCAGTGCGCCAGACAAAGAAGTTCTTGTAAAGCGATGTTCTAGGTGTTTCCAGTTGTATGACGAACTGGTGCGCTCTTGCCGTCTGTCGTGACTGCCTGACAGGCATTGCCAGGGGCGGGATGAGTCGGGCCAAATCCTGGGTACATTTGCCAAGAAAGTACCTGTAAAACAGGGACATCTCCGTCACGTGCTTTGCTGTGTTCCAGACTATCCAGATTCCGGGTCAACTCTGGGTCCCCGACAAGACGCACAGCTCTCTTCTGAATGGCATTCAGCAGCTTTAGGGTGCGCTTTGGTGCGGCACCCCAGAGGTGTGAGCAATATTCCAAGCACGGTCTTATTTGCGCTTTGTAGAGCAAGAGCAACTGCTGCGATGTATACACTTTTTTGTTGGGAAATAGCGCACCAAGCTTCTGGGAGGCTGCTTTTGCGATGCTAGCAACGTGGTCATGCCAGGACAAATTGCTGTTGACCGAGACACCCAGCAGTCCGATTGACGAGGATGAAGGAATGGACGATCCTGCCATAATGATGTCAGGGCCCGCCGTATTAACCCTCTTGGTAAATGTGGCTGCTTGGGTCTTTGCTGCATTGAATTGGACCAAATTTCTGTCGTCCCAAGTTTAAAGTTTAATAATAATAATAATAATAATAGATGCTTTATTGTCAAAAAATTTTCCAATTTGTAGACAAAGCTAGGGTACAAAATATACAAAACACATAAAAACACAAATAGAAATATACAATAAAAAGAAAAACCTAACTATACAAAACTTTATACAATTGTGCAAATTGTACGAGGTCAAAATATTATTTAAAATGTTAAATATCAAGAGCTAGAGTACAAAACATACAAAACATATAAAAAAACATATAAAAACACAAATAGAAATATACAATAAAAAGAAAAAGAAAAACCTAACTATACAAAACTATACAATTGTACAAATTGTACGTGGTCAAAATATGTAAAATATTAAATATCAAAATATTTAACATCAAATCCTAAACACTAAACACCAAGCATTAAACATGAATCATTAAACCAGTGTGTAAGATGCTCAAAATTAAGTATTAATTAAGAAAAAAGTCGTTGACTGCGTATAAGGCTCTCTCCAGTAAGTATAATCTCAAAGCTCTGCGAAATGCGGGAAAGGATGTTATTGACTTGAGTTCAAATGGTAGATTATTGTGCATTTTTTTTGCATTGTACAATATAGAGCTTTTAACTAACTCTGAGCGTGGGGTTGGCAGATAAAGATCATGCTCCGTATTCCTAAGTGGATAGTTGTGAAATGGTCTATCTGGAATGGCAGATACGTGCTTGCGGATTAAGCAAACCGATTCAAATATGAATAAGGAAGGAAGAGTTAATATTTTAAATCTTTTAAAGAAGTCCTGGCAGTGAGTTCTACTGTTTAGTCCCAGTGAATATCGAACAGCTCTCTTTTGTAGTTTGAAAATACGCTCAAATTGAGTCGCACAACACGTACCCCAGAATGGAAGGGCGTATCGGAGGTGCGACTCAAAAAGGGCATAATAGACTGTTCTAGCAGTTGACACGCTAAGTTCCCTGGAAACAGTTCTTAACGCAAAACAGGCAGAACTTAATTTTTTTGATAAGACATCGATGTGCAAGTCCCACTTCAAATGGCTGTCCACAACAAGCCCCAAAAATTTCACAGATTCAACGACGTCGATAGTGGTGTTATTAAGTACAAAAGATGGCAACGTACTTTTATATGACAAAACTTTAGTTTTAGAAACGTTGAGGCACAGGAGATTAGAATCACACCATGATTTAATGGTGATTAAGTCACTAGATACAGTTCTATGAAGCGCCGTAATATCCGGATTGCTCCAAGTGAAACTAGTATCGTCCGCAAAGAGACAAACTTTACCGCTAATGTCCAGACAAGCAATGTCGTTGATAAACAGCAGAAACAAAATGGGGCCTAGTACTGAACCCTGGGGTACTCCACAATCTATTGGCCTGCAAGAAGACATCGACGTATCAACCCTCACAAGCTGACTTCTGTTGTTAAGATACGACTTAAACCATTCGAGAGGCACTCCTCTGAATCCATAGTACTGCAATTTGTTAATTAAGATATTATGATTTACACAATCGAAAGCTTTAGAGAAATCACAGTAAATGGTTGCTGTAGAGTGATGGTTGTTCAGGTTGGAGTATACATAATTAAAGAGGGAAAACATAGCATCATTTGTGCATTTGTTACTTAAAAATCCAAATTGATGGGTAGTAAGTATTTTATATTTAGAGAGAAAAGATAGAAGCCTTTTTTTAACCAATCTTTCAATGATCTTTGATAATGTGGGAAGTAGTGCAATTGGGCGATAGTTCGAAGCTTGGTCTTTATCTCCTCCTTTATGCAAAGGAATAATTATTGCCGTCTTAAGACAGTTTGGAAAAACCCCATTTTGGAATGACTTGTTAATTAAAGCAGTAAGATGGTTTAATGTGCATTCCGGCAGGTTTGAAAACATTTTCAGAGTAAGCCCATCAGTCCCAGATGAGGATTTGTTTTTAATGTCTTTAATTGTGCTGCGAAGCTCAGCAAATGCTACAGGCGTAAAGAAGAAACTGTGTAAATTCACATTAGCATTAGAGAGATATGAAAGTGGATCATGAGAAGGAGTTATGGTGTTCATTAAACCTTTAGCCACATTTACAAAGTAATTGTTTAGGTTCTCAGGTGAATTAGCGATAGTGCCAGACGAAGAAGCCTTATTCCTTAAGTCATTCACAATAGACCATGATTCTTTAGCAACGTTACCGGATTTAGCCAGCCTCTCATTATAATAAATGTCCTTGGCAGCTTTTATAGTTCTATGATAGACTTTCCTGTAAAGTTTCACGTAACCATGGAAGAAAACGCTGTCCGAGTATTTTTTTAAGTGAGATAATGAACGCATGTTCTTTGCAGATGTGCGTAAGCCTTTAGTTGACCAGGGGTTATGTTTTTTAATTTTGATAGGCCTAAGCGGAAAGGATTCGAACGCCAGAGTAGATAAAGTTTTTATAAATCTAGAAAATTCGGTATCGATATCATCAGAGGGGACAACCCAGTCAGTTGTTAGACATAGGTGCTTGAAATTTAGAAAATTTGTATCCGAAAATATACGGCATAATTTGCGTGAAGCAATTTTGCATTTGGATTTTACCGAAAATTCTGTTAATACTGCCTCATGATCAGAGAAACCCGAGTTAAGAACAGCACAGTCAACGAATTCTGGATCAAAAGATGACACGACATAGTCTATAGTACTAGAACCAGTTTTAGTTATTCTAGTTGGTGAGTTAATATGCATGATTATACCAAAAGAGTCGAAAATGGACCGAAGGGATTCTTGAGCAGCACACACACTGGAAAAGTCAACATTAAGGTCGCCACACAAAATTAATTTGCGTTTCTCCAGGTCTTGATTAATTGCTGTAATCTGCTCCTGTCTGCGGTGATAAGTCTCAGTTGCTGGTAAAGGTTTTTCTGCTCTAAATTGGGAGACAAGGGTACTGTCATTTGCAAAACTGTAAACAGGATTATTCGTTTCGGTCAGCAGGTTAAAATGAGGAACAGAGTTGATGAAAGTATTGCGCCCTGAGGCACGCCCGCGTTAATGGTGAATGTGTCTGAGATGTGTTCATCAACTGCAACGTGCAGAGATTGGTACTTCTTAAAGAAACTGGCAAGCCAGCTGCAGAGAGAAGCTGATAGTCCGAAGGACGGCAGTTTGTTGAACAGTCCGTCATACCAAGCTCTGTCTAATTCCTTCGAAATATCCAACGCAATCGTTCGAGACTCTCCGTAGTTCTCAATTGTCCTACTCCATATATGAGTGACATATGCCAATATATCTCTTGTCAATCTCTCTTTGCGAAAGCCGTACTGATTATCGCTGATTATTCTGTTGTTCTCGAGGTACTTGAGTAGTTGCTGATTGACTACACATTCCATGACTTTGGAGATTATTTGATGCAAGGCAATTGGGCGATAGTTTGAGAGCGTGGATTTCTTGCCTTTTTTGGAACAGGTTGAACTCGAGCGACTCTCCAGAGAGAGAGAAAAAAATCCTGGAAAAAACGGGTGTTAGTTCGTTGGCGCAGTTCTTTAACACGATGGCAGGTATTCCGTCCGGTCCTGATGCCTTTTGCGTAACTGCTTCTTTAAGGATTTTACATATATCACGGCCACATATCCTTACATGATTTGTCACTTTTATCCTGATATTGATGTTCTTGACAATCACTCCACACAACGTTTTTGTTAAATATTAACGAAAACCGGATAAAAAATGTAACTTAATTAGGTGAACCAAAAATAAACAACCTGTTCCCCCTAAGTTTACATACTAGACATGCCAAAAGTCACGTGACTAACGTATCTTTATCCAGCGTTGCTATTTTTTGTACTTCGCGGCTGAAACTTGGAGGCGGCTGTCTCACAAACATACACCGTCTAAATAACAGTACACCTGTAAGCGTACTACATTGTTGCGTAAATCCTCTGTTAGACCGTGTGGGCCAATTAGGAGTTGATACTAAACATATGGCTTAAATTCAAGCCTGTAGCAGTAAAAATAAGGCATATTTGCAAAATTGAACAGACCAATAGAAATGGATAATATAATATTATTATTAATCTTCAAACGTGCACATTTTAAATTTTTAGAATTGTTTCTTTTAAAAATGGGGGCTGATTCACTTTCGAAGTGCAAAGTGTGGATTAGTTTGGATTAGTTCCTGCTCATATATTGTAATGACTATTAAACCAAAACCGCCAACTAAACCAATGACATCTGACTTACGCATACTAATACGTAATGAAAATTGGAATTGCTACATAATATCTATTACACATCATTCTCACTGGTAACCTTGCTCGATTACTCTGCAGGTTTAGATCCATAAATGAACGTCGATGTTTGTTTTGACTTTGACAGAAAAAGTGAGATTTAAGTAAATTTGTATGATTATGAGGTTTCGAATACATAGCTATTATTTGTGTCGTTTAAGAAACAATTTATTTAAATATCTAATTCTGAATATAGTGATAAGTCTGACTTCGACTGTACTCTTCGCGAATTAATGGAAATTGTGGTAGAAACCTCCAGTATATTTGTAATGTTTATAATATGGGATTGACGAATGGATAATAGATGATAACATTTTTAGAAAAAGTAATTAGGTACTTTTAACATATAATGAAACGCTTACCATAAAACCATATGTACTCAATGCTGATAAGTGTGTTAGGTGTTAATTGCAATATAAATATTACCGAATATCCGAAATTTAACCCACATAATCGGCACTTTTTGGAAAATAATATATAATATAAGAAATAGAAAATAATAATAATAGAAAAAGTGTAGTATGCAGTTAGTTCGGGTTGTGAGCTTCACTCGTTTGTCTCGTAAACATTTGTTTGTAATATCTCCCTTATTTCACTAACTATTTAGCGTAAAAATATAATACATATATATTAGGTGCATTATATAAGATACTACAAGCATGTTATGTGGTAAGATTATAGTTAATAATTGAATATAGTGTAACGGAAATCCCTATCTACATATTTAGTTATAGTATATATATTATGTCGTATTAATTTCATTTATAGAATATAAGTTACAATTTGTATTAGGTATAGGTATATTGTTATAACATTATTTATATTATTTTCAATTGTTGTTCACATATAGTTATAACACTCAGTATATAATATTTTGGTTTGTTTAGC
>MU186228.1:27775-53786 GCA_016904865.1 Pissodes strobi | reverse complement strand
AGTGTGAATAAATCTAGCAATAGAATACGACCGCTGCTGTTTGATTTGACTTGGCCGTTACAATAGTATTAACGGTCAATGCCACCAAACATTAACAAGAGACTACAAGGTCCACTCTCAGTCGGCTTTTGATGTAGCACTTACAAAAGCGGGACGCCAGACTTCCACGAAAGGGGGTGAAAGGTGGGACGAGGCATGAGCGTTTAACTAACATTTATTTCATCCAGTTCCGCGACGGGGCAAGGAGAGAATTGCTGGGGGCGGGGCTTAGAGTGAACCTTCTAGTCTATTGTTAATGTTCGGTGCCATTACTTTGAACTCCAAGTAGAAACTTTAATATCTGTATTTTTACCTTGTAATTGATTGTCTTTTGCTCCACAAATGATTAATTTTTTTTTAATCTCTGTATTTTGAATATTACAAATCTATTAATGTTATACTGACCATATCTATTGATGTCATACTGGCATTGACCCAATTTACCCTGATTATTTAGCCAGCGATTAACGTGACTAATCGTAATTCGAAGTAGTAACCCTTAATGTAATATCACGGATTAAAGAAGATAATATTGGCTGCTTGATGCGATATCCATTTAAAAGAGAACCCTGGTTGTAAAATACAATATGTGCTACAATACAATAAACTAGATTATTAATAAATTACGCAAAATGAAATACAGTCATCTGGCCAATTTATGAATGAATTTATAAATCATTGAATTATTTTGGAATAAATTAGATGCAATTATTGCAGTTTATTCGTGGAGATAATTCTTGCATAATTTATAACTAAACACCCTGAAAATAGTCACCGAACTATATTTTCTTTAAACGTTTTATGAGTGAAAACGATAATTTCTTTTTGCAATCATAATAATTGCTTGATCTTTTTATTTTTATGAAATATTAGTATGGTATTGTGTAGCAGTATTAATTTTAAGATATTCGTAATTCATTTTATTAAATAAGTGATTGCATAATTTTGTTATTGCTGAATCTATACGGCGTTGACACAATAGATCACGTATGCTCATTTCGCGGAAATATATATATTAAATGTACTATTTTCTACTCCTATAATACTTTAATTGACTTATTAGACATTTACTACCTGTACTCAAATGAGGATCATTATGATACTGACGTTTCATTATAATGGAGGGATATAACCAATCAAAATGCAACATCATAGTAATATGCGGTCAATATCAAATATTGCCATGAACATGGCATTTAAAATTTATCAATTTTGACAGTTCATAGTTACTATTTACTTAGGAAATTTTAAAGCTAAACTACTTATTTTCCATTCTTATAACTGGTGGTAGATAAAATAGTGTATGCAACTCACATTTAAAAGTCTATGAGTTGACATTTGTGAGTTTAAAAGTTAATAAAGTATTATTTAAAAAAAGTTATTATAAAAAAGTATCAAAATAAAACTTTCGTTTTAAATTTTTTGTATTTCCTGAACTGAAGTATATCGTTTAGTCCCTACAAGTAGGGACTAAAAAGATTCATTTAATCCTAAGGGACTAAAGTACATGATAACAACACAGAATTGAAAAAAGATTATATATAACCAATTTTATTCACTCATTTATATTCAGATGGATGTAAACGTTTGTACAATTCACAATATTAAATAGACGATTTGTATCATCGCTAGTATGTTGTATGTCGCTGCTTGATATAGGTCCACAGGCCACAGCTCCAGAGGCTTGTCGGAAGTATTTCCTGAAGGAATGCCTTCACTTCACCATGCTGTTGTTGTTTCTCTCGGGCAGTGCCCTCAAGCAACAAACACTTTAGCATTTATTATAATTTTTTTATGACAGTTGCACACACACTAAGGAGATCCTATGACACTCGACGAGGGGTGTGTGTTCAAAAATGGTGATTGGCACGGTTCTTGAATAGCTGTACGTTATAAGTTCGGAATGTTCTAGGTGTTTCCAGTTGTACGATGAACGGGCACGCTCTTGCTGTCTGTCACGAATGTCTGCCAGGCGATGCTGGGGGTGGGATGAAACGGCCCAAATCCAGGGAACATCTGCCGTGAAAATATCTAAGTGCTCGAGACGAGCCAGATCCCGTGTCAACTACGGATCACCGACGAGACGCACAGCTCTCTCCTGAATGAAATCCAGCAACTTTGGAGTGTGCTTAGGTGCCGCACCCCAGATGTGTGAGCATTATTCTAAGCACGGTCTTATTTGCGCTTTGTAGAGCAAGAGCAGCTGCTGCGGTGTATACAGTTTTTTTGTTGCAAAACAGCGCACCAAGCTTCTGCGAGGCTACAATGTTAGCAACGTGGTCATGCCAGGACCACGTTGCTAGCAGACCACCGAGACACCCAGTAGTCCGATTAACGAGGATGAAGGAATGGTTGATCATGACATAATGATGTCAGGGCCCGCCATATTAGCTTTCTTGGTAAACGTGGCTGCTTGGGTTTTTGCTACATTGAACTGGACCAAATTTTTGTCGCCCCCAGTTCGAACCATTTCCAGATTTTGATTAATTATTGTAATCTCCTCCTGTCTGCCCTGATAAATATCAGTCGTTAGTATAGGTATTTCTGATCTAAATTAAACGACAAGGATAGTGTCATTTGCAAAACTATAAACAGGATTATTGGTTCATTGATCATTAATAATTAATATAGATGAAGAACAGAGTTGGCAAAAATATTGCGCCCTAAGGCACGCCCGCAATAGTGATAAATGTGTCTGAGATGCGTCCATCAACCGCAACATGCGTAGATCGGTTCTTAAGAAAACTGGCAAGCCAGCTGTGGAGAGAGGCTTGCAGTGAGATGCACGGCATTTTGTTGAGCATTTCAAATTCTGTTGAATGCCTTCGTAAGATATCACTTACTCTACTCCATATATGAGTGACTTAGCATAATCTATCTCCTGTCCATCTCTCTTTGCGAAAGTCGTATAGGTTATCGCTAATTATTCTGTTGGTCTCGAGATACTAGAGTAGTTGCTGATTGACTACACATTCCATAACTTTGGAGATCATTGCAAGCAAGGCAATTGGGCGATAGTTTGAGGGCGTGGTTTTCATGCCTTTTTGGAACAGGTTGCACTCGAGCGACTTGCCAAGTAGATGGGTAAATCCGTTTTCGGTAAGACAGAGAAAAAAGTCTGGAAAAATGGGTGTTAGTTCGTTGGCGCAGTTCTTTAACAGGATGGCAGGTATTCCATCCGGTCCTGATGCCTTTTGCGTATCGACTTTTTTGAGGATTTTACGTATATCACGCTGATAAATAACATTTAACTTTACCCATGGTAGTGTTCATATTGGAAATGGTGAGGAGCTTAGCTCAGGGGACGTTTAAGGTAGAGTGCGAAGAAAACATTTTGCCGAGCATGTTTGCTTTTTCCTTAGCTATAGTCGTTGTGATGCAGCGCTCGTCTGTCAAGGGTGTGAGAGACGTTTTCGTAAAATTCTTAGTTACTGCCTTTGCTATCGACCAGCAATTCCTGGAGCCAATGGGGCATTGCAAAAGTTTATGCATAGTCGTTTGATTGTGTTTGTCCTTAGCTTCGACAATCACACGTTTGCATTTGTTCCTCGCTTCGGCAAAATAATTGCTGCTACTTGGAGCTAATCGTAGCATGGCACCTAATGAGCCAAATGTATTATTTCACTACGGGGGCTCAAAGAACTGGAACTAACCAGAACTAACCCAAGGCATGCCCAAAATGAAGAAAAAAATGAGAATCAGTACGATGGGTTTAAGAAGTGGTGCCGCCTAAATAAAGTGGAACAAACTGCTGAAAATGCCTTCCGGGATTTCCGACAATATTTAATCCCGGAAGGGCAAAAAGTGACACTTTAGTCCCTGTCACAAGATAGTGAAGTTATTATTTCAGTCCCAGAAGTACGAAAAAGTTTTTTTGATTTCGCTGGTAACAATTCTTCGCCTACTTCGGCTGCCCTTTTATCAATATCAGAAACACCTTCTTCACTCATGACTGAGCTTTTGACAGTAGTAATGACACAGTTTCAAAATTATTCTTGTCTCAACCCAACGTTACTATGGTAACTTGTCAAGCACTGCCTTCTCAAAAAAACGCGACCGCACTGGTGCGGCGTGCGCCTCGCTTTATGTTTCTGTAAAGGTTTCTATGTGTTTTTTTATATTATGTATACGTTTCAATTTCGGAAGTACGAAAAGTATCGTATATACCTTGCGACTGAAGTAGTAGTCTTAATCCCTCAGGTAAAACTTTACCTTCGGGATTAAAAGTACTACTTCAGTCCCGCGGTATATAATATACTATTTACAAACATAAACATAAAAAAATACTAAAAACCGACGGGAATTGAACCCCGGGTCGGAGTATCAAAGGCCCAGCATCTAACCATTGAACCATTCATTACACCGCAAAGACATCGGTAATCTGAAGCCTCATCACGTGTAGTGCTAGGTCTAGCTCTTAGTACTTGTAGGCTTGCTGCTTCCTACCTACAGCTCTTTCGCATCTGCTGTTTAACGAGGCCTTTCCTTTTGACGGTAACTTAATGGAGTTTGCGATGTATGCTGATCGAAACGAATAATCCTGTTTACAGTTTTGCAGATGACAGTACCCTTGTCTCTCATTTTAGATCAGAAAAACCCTTACCAGCGACTGAGACTCACCACCGCAGGCAGGAGCAGATTACAGCTATTAATCAAGACCTGGAGAAAGTTCAAACTTGGGGCGACCGAAATTTGGTCCAGTTCAAGGCAGCAAAGACATAAGCAGCAACGTTTACCAAGAGGGCCAATACAGCGGGCCCTGACATCATTATGGCAGGATCGACCATTCCTTCATCCTCGTCAATCGGACAGCTGGGGGTCTCGGTCAACAGCAATATGTCATGGCATGACCATGTTGCTAACATCGCAAAATCAGCCTCCCAGAAGCTTGGTGAGCTATTTCGCAACAAAAAACTCTATACATCGCAGAAGTTGCTCTTGCTGTACAAAGCGCAAATGAGACCGTGCTTAGAATATTGCTCACATATGCCGCATTGGTGCCGCACCAAAGCACACCCTAAACCTGCTGGATTTCATTCAGAAGAGAGCTGTGCGTCTCGTCGGCGACCCGGAGTGGACCCGGAATCTGGATAGTCTGGAACACCGCAGACATGTGGCCGAGATGTCGCTGTTTTACAGATACTTTCACGGCAGATGTTCCCAGGATTTGGCCCGCATCATCCCGCCCCTGGCAACTCCTGTCAGACAGTCACGACAGACGGCAGGAGCGCACTAATTCGTCGTACAACTAGAAACGCCTAGAACATCGCTTTACAAGAACTCCTTTGTCTGGCGCACTGCATCACTGTGGAGCTCATTTCCAGGACATCTGTTTCCCACTAATTACAACCTACAACTGTTCAAGAACCGTGTCAATCAACATCTTCGCACACACACCGGTCGTCGAGCATCATAGGATCTCCCTTTAGTGTGTGTGCCACTGCCATAAAAAATAAAAAAAAAATCCTGAGGAGATGACTCATCGCAGCAAACTGACGGTTCGTCAGTGTCAAAGCAGACATAGAGCCTAGTAAAATGTGGATTATCCCAGATCGTCCCAGTTTGCACGGTTGTAATGTCAGATTTTACGGGGCAATGATGGATCTTTCTGTAGGAATGACAGTTCCAAAACCGTTGTAATAAATTTGTGGTCGGAGGTACCTAATGGCGGACCAACTGTAATTGTGGACTGGTCAGGATTTGTGAATACAAAAAGATCCAGGAGGGTGGCAAACTCGCCCCTTTCTCAGATCCGAGTTGGTTCGTCTCCAAGTTGAGTAAATCCGCAGCTGATAGCAAATGCTTCAGCTTCTCTACCTTTGCTGTCGGTCTTGATGTGATATTTGACCCAGTTGGTGATGTGGGCATTGAAATATCCCAGAACGATTATTTCTGAATTGAAGGATCGACCTTTAGATCTATTATATTCTATTTTTCACTATATCGCCTAGTTTTTGAGATTTGGGTCTCAAAAGAAGGGCCTGTCGGCTCTGTGACGTCATGCCTGACTGAACTGTCAATATGTCTAATATATTGTATACGTACTCTGCTTGATCTTGCGGTTTAGTGGCATAACACAAATTATCTTTCCTTGCATGTACATACGTGTGAGATAAGGGTTATTATTTCCTTTGGAATTCTCATAACTGAACTGATAAAAACTTTTAAGAACAAGGTTCGCAGTCAGAGTTTAAAATTTAATGAGAGAGTAAAAACAAACAAATTTCATATAAATTGTCTTTGAGAAAGCATTTTAATATTTTACTAAACAGAAACGTTTGTTAAATTATTAAATACATATTTCCCATGTTGCGAGCTTTCAGTAAGCATTGCATAAACTGAACTATCTTCATTAAAGGAATTACAGACACTGACTGACAATTATTATTTTTCCCCTGTATAATCGTTTAGTACATATACTCCTACCTCATACCGTTAATTTTATTTAATTTGATTCGTTCCGAAGCATAAGGAGGAACCAGCTGAAATATTAAAAAGAGCATTAGCCAATAGCATGGAATAAGTGTAGCTCTCATTTGAACGAAGCATTACCTTTGCAAATAAATATTTAAGTTAAGTGTTCGTTCTCTTAGGAAGAGAGCGAGAAAATGGATTTTTAAGTAAGCTTGTAAATATTTTCTAAAGTAAATTTGTTTTAATCTGGAGCTGGAAGTACTCGATATCATAAATATTATTTTTATTACGCATGCATCATAATCAACGATTATCGCACGCTGCAGCGTGCTTAAAATGATGATTATGATGCTCCTACTTTTTTAAAGATTGCTATAGAAACTTTTGATCATGTCAAATGTGACAGATTAATATATTCGTCAATATATCCTTTAAGTTTAATATTTAAAATTTTTTCCGATTATGATGCATTCGTAATAAAAAAATAGCGTATGATATACGTGTATAAGAGGCCTTTAAAGCCCTTGCGACTTACAAAACACTCCGCGATGAAATATGTCGCGCGTGCTTTAAAGGCCGTCTTATACACTTATATCATAATATACTATTATTACGCCTATTTAAACGTTATACATTTAATCTTAACAGTAATAAAAATAAATTAGTGCTGGCAGTTCGTTTTCCGCTTAGAACTTTATCGAGCTGCCATAATCATAATTCGTAAAATAGGAAAGAAGAGAGGCAGGGTGTTTGGGATACAAATACCAACACAGACTAAAATCCAGTGAAAATGTATGATTTACTATTCTTGGGGATAAATGAACTATTTATCACTTCATAAAATAGTACCTTTACATACTTAATGAGCAACACCGTTAAGGCATTATGCAAAATCTAGGGTTCTAGAAAGTCACCAATTAAAATTTGACCATATATTACAAAGCAAAGGTAGTAAGAAGTTTATTACAAATGAGTAAGACTTTGTATGTAATAAGCTCACTAATCGAGTTGATCCTATATTTTTTCAACGACTTTTTAACAATTTGTAAATTACAGTGCAACACGTTTTTTTCCTATTAAAATTTATTAATAAAGCAAAGATTTTTTTTTAATTAAAAAGGAACCTAGCCCCGGAGAGTTGTATTGCAAATGCCCGGCCCCTGTAGTGGAGTCGTTTGAGCGCCACCCGTGCTAGCCAACTAAACGGAAAAAGCTCTGCTGGTGTTGTGCAGGGTGGCTAGGTCGGTCATTAAATTAACCGATACTTAATTTCAAACCAACAGGAAAACGAGAATATAGGCTGGCTTATTAAATCAATACTTAATCAATTAACTTTACTTATCAAGAAAACACAATCTAAAATTTAAGGAACAATATATTTGCTACTAAGTTCTTTTTTTTGAAAATACAGCAACAATCTATCTGGAGTGAAATGTTAAATGGAATTGCGGTTAGTTAAGACAAAAGAATGTCAAATGACTATTAAAGTAATTGATGAAATAAACAGAACCCAATATGGAGATTGTGCGGAGACCAGTTCAGTTGTTAATACTCGGTTCTGTATGCCTTACAACTAAATGCCTTAAATAATACTAACCGAAGTGATCACGTCAACGTTAACTAAGCTAATTACAACTAGGGATGTATGCGATAATAGCTGCACCGATTTTTAAATGTACAATGATAACATGTAGCAATGAACGGCCACAATAATTAAATCAAATGACTCGATAAGTCAACAAAAGAACCAAACTGGGATAAAACTATTGAAAGTGTGGCTGTCGATGCTTGATTCATATTATAAAGAGATAAACTTCAGAGCGGTTATATTACTTGATAAATGACTGAAAAGAATAAAATTATTGAGCCAACACTTGACTTATCTTAAAAAGAGAGAAAATTCAGAGCAAACCGATTAACTGGGCTGATAAACCAGTGAATAAATGAAAATAAAATTAATGAGCTATCTCGAAGCTTGGCGGTAAATGTTTGACTTATATTAACAGAAGGAAAACTAATAGCGATTGTATTAAACAGATAAACAAACGAATCAATGGAAGATAAAGCTTCTGTACAATTCCCCAAATCCGGTCCTCGAACTCTGGTGGAGGCGCCGGCACTTATAGATACCTCAGGTACTGCCTCTCGATGGCCCCGAGGGGAAGATCTAGCCGAGGTCTCGATAGCTTGGTATCGAAATTGCCTGATAATTGCTGCTGGCAAAGCCTGCTTCCAATCCACTAAAAAAAGGTGGTTCTAGCCTGCAGGTAAAAGTAAAGGTTGTGGCCCTATAATAAAAGTTCTGGCCCTCCAGTAAAACCCTGAAATAACCCAGTGCGCATTAGACGAAGCCCCGTTACTTTAATAAAAACCATAGCCCCCCCTTGTATAAATATATCTTCTTTATAAA
The DNA here is from genome assembly GCA_016904865.1 of Pissodes strobi. Taxonomy (NCBI): domain Eukaryota; kingdom Metazoa; phylum Arthropoda; class Insecta; order Coleoptera; family Curculionidae; genus Pissodes; species Pissodes strobi. Next base: position 44,923 of record MU186228.1, on the reverse strand, counting down.
ACAAATTCACCCAGAAAAAAAACCATGGACTTGCAATGCCCATCAGCAGTTAAAAGAGGTACCAAGGTACAGAGAACTTGAATATACAAGGATAGGGATGAATCACCCCTCAAAGAAAATATAAACTTCCCCATACGATCAAAACTCAAGTTACATTAAAATAAAAGTTCAGATTTGATAAAATGGAATAGATAACATATGGGACGCAAAGCAAATGGCGGTATAAGCACAAAAAAGGTAACACAGATAACGCAATTAAATCATTAATTTAGGCAAAACTGGAGCAATAATTACCTCGTTAGTGTGTGTGAGGACTAGGGAAATTCGACGGTTTCGGTTTTATCTGACAAACGTGGAAAGCCTCCAGAAATAATAGAAAAAAAACCGTTAGCGTCATGGCGTCTACGCGCTTCACAGGCAATAAAAAAATTAATTCCAGAGAAAAAACACCTAGTACACCTAACACCAAAACACCAAGAGATTCCACAATATATCCCCAATAAATGGGTTGAATTAAATCACAAACTAAATGTGGAGTTTCTGAAACTGCACTCAAACAGAAAGCTTTTCTCCTCGCCAACCGGTCTAACTAGAAAGAACTTTCGATCGTTTTTGTCAGTTTCCCTTTGCCTATATCCGATCAAGAAGTAGGGATAGACTGAAACAAGCCGAGCGATTTCGATACAAGGAATATTTCTAAGATAACAAACAACTTAGTTCTCGTTTATTATGAGGATACCACGAGAGCGGAAGCCACAATTAAGGCATCGAAATCAAAGGATTCAAGAATTAACAGAGGATATTCCCTAACAAAACGATAAACTTATAAAAATGTAAATCGACAGCTGGCATTTATAAGAAATGGTACATTCCTATTACTCGGTTCAATGTTACAAAAACTACAGCCTGCCGTGTGAATATATGTAGAAGCAGAGGTCCCAAAACGATCTAACGAACTCCGGAATGACCGGCCGGCAATTGGTGTTCAGCAACCCAGGGGTTTCAAAAACTTATGAAATATGCCAACCAAAATTAAAATATGAATCAAAGAACCAAATGTTTGCAGGCTTCACTAACAGATTTCTTAAAAATATAAATCGGTTCGCTGACCGTTCTACGGTAATGTAATATAAATCAAGCTAAACTATTTTAATAACAATGTGTAAGTATTAGCGTCCATTATTCTAAGCAATGTTCTTTAGGGAAAAATCGTTAAAGTATGTATCAAGAGTTTTCAAAGAAAAAATAAAACTCGAGCAAATCCAGTTAAAACACTTACATCTAGACGGTGGAAACTAAAATAGACAACATGATAGGCGGGTATATTATGGCGGCGGAAGGCGTGGCGTGTACTACGATCGCGATCTCTGTTCGATTTGCGACATTTCTATACTCCATTTTTTAACTTTTCTAACACATTCGTAGGCTATAATCCGACAAATATTTTCCACGCCTGTATAGCATTTCCAATGTACACAAACGACAACATTTTATTTTTTCTCAGGCGAACATTAAAAAATTAATATGTGTTTTAATTAAAACCAAATTTGAAAATTATCTTCCTCAATGTTGCTGCCGTTGATAGGCGAGAATTAAAAGATTTATACAAAATAGTAGGATTGCATCAGCAGGAGAGCCCATAAAATTTAACGACCCCAAACGATTTTATATGCCCAAACCGCCGTTACGACTCATAAAATATAATCCCTATTAAGTTAATAAAGTGCACCACTTTGTACGGCAGTTTTAAAAGGATTTTAACCTGTTATTTGTTAACGGTATCTCTAGGTTAAGAGGTAATAGTAGCAGTTTTCTTAACTATAATGTTGGAATCATGCATTCAAATAGATGCAGTATGGTGTGAAACTACTATAATTGATAATATTTTTAAAAACAATCAAAGACACATAATATGTTTATAATATGCATGCGGCGCGATTCAGAAATGTGTGCTACTTGTGCATTAAACGCTATATAGCGAAATGTAAATATGAATATGTATCCGTAAACGCTTCATTTCTAAAATACAGAACGTTTGGTGTTTTCTTTATTTTTTTATTTTCTTTAGGAAAATTACCATTTTGTTGAATCTTAGGTTATAAGAGGCACTAATGAGTAGATATATTTTGACTATGAAAAATTTTACATAGCTCTATTACTATGTAAAATATCTCATAGTCGAACTATTCTAATGATAATTTCCTCTTTTACTCTAAGTTTCATCTATGGCTAACGCAAAGATAAATACATGTATTAGTATCTTGTTGCACAATGACATTACCGCCATTTCTGGACAATATGCTTGAATATGACCAGTAGATGTAGCTAAGTTAATCACTCCATGTCTAAAGCAACTGCGTGGCATGTCCGCTAGAATCTCGAAAATGTTGACCACACCTATTAGGAGAAGTTCCCTCGCTATATTTTAAAACTCGAAATGAGTTACTAATGACAGAGTACAAACAATATCGAGTAGAGTCATTCAACAAAATCGTTTTGATGTTTTGACATCAAACGCAAAAGCCGCCGCATATCTGCAACTGCGAGCAGTCTGTCGGGCCCAATGTTCCGGAGAGATTTAAAAAGTATTCGCTGATGCGCTTTCCTCGGTTATTATTTGATATATGATACAACGTGACGCGACAGTAGACAGTCTCAAGGCGTATGTACGCTAGTTATGGGAACAGACCATCCGACGAAGCACATCTGCACCTGCAAGCTAGCTCAGCATCTTTGAACTTAGTAGTTTGTGAGTTGTTTTTAAAAACGGGTTTAACACGATAGAAGACATAAATGGCGCAGTCGGTAGGATTTCCGAAAATTGGTGTATCGAACATCGATTTTTCGTTTCAACGATTAATTGGGAAATCGAATAAATCAGTCACTGAAGTGTTAACGGAGGAACCAAGCCACGGGAATGGTTGAGAGCACATCAGCCGCAGGAACAAGCATCGTCCAACCCAAGCAAGGAAGTCGTCACCCCCGCAACCTCCTGCACAAGACCTGGGCGGAAGTCAAAAATCGACCTCATCCTATAGGCACCCTAGATAAGGATGAAGATAATTTTTATGTAAGTGCAATTTCCATTTACCATTTTCCATTGATTTTAACCAATACATATATATTTGATAATATTTATATTTGCTGTGGAAATTGACAATCGATAAGTAATATTATTTTATTCTATTAATTTTACAAGTCTTTTATTCAGCTAAAAGACTACTAATTAATTAATACATTTTATGAATAATTTCGAAGATATCGCTGTTTTATTAGAAAATCTATTTTTAGAAAAATATAACAGATGGCTACTGACTGCAATTTACTAAAGCACGCAATTGACTCGATTCCCCGGTATGATGGGGATCCACATACTTTAAATGTATTTATCAATAAATGCGAATTTGTGCATTCTACCTTTAGTACTGATAATAACGAAGTACTAAGAAGATTTATTTTAAGGGCTATAATTGGGAGATTAACAGATCGAGCGTTAATGCTCATAGGTTCAAGAATCGAACTAGTAACTTGGGAAAGTGTAAAAGAATACTTAAGATTAAGTTTTGGCGATCAAAAAAATCTCTATTGTTTAGTTCAAGATTTAATTAATATACGACCATTCAAAGGCGAAAGTCGTTATAATTTTGGCATGCGATGTCAAGATTCCAGATCTTTAATTATTTCAAAATTAAACTCTATGAATATCACGAATGCAGAAAAAGGTATAAGGTTAGAGAGCTATGATGATCTTGCTTTAAAAACTTTTTTACGTAGTTTACCTCCGCATTTACAAAATAAGGTCCGTCTAAGAGACCCGAATAGTCTAGAAAGAGCAATGGGCTTACTAATTCAAGAAGAAAACTTTCTTTATTCAACACAACGCGGTAACAATCTTAATATGCAAACTTAAATAATAGTGGTGCTAGTATCTATATCCTATATCGTAGCTTGATATGATTTAATGTGTAAGTCTTACATTTTGAGCACTTTTTCTTGGAAAAAATTCCAATTTTAACCAACATAAAAGTCCCCCAAATTGCATTGTTGTTCTACAAAGTTTACAGAAATTGGGACCATTCCCTTAGATTGATGGTACTTCTCAACTCACAAAATATGTAGTATATTTTAAGTTTCTGGTTCATTAAGCCGAATCTTACTTTTCGATGTGGTGAATGAATTTTTAAAAATCGAAGTGTAATAAATAATGTTCAGTTACTTCAAGCGTATTAGATTACTCATTGTTGTAGATATTACATAATATATTCTATATTGTAGCAGATTCATCTTTTTGTGTCAACTAATTATTTTCTATGTCACCTGAATATAGGATAGGAGAATAAGACCTCTTATGCCAGGGCATAAATTGATACAGGCCCCAAATAAATTATCTAACAATGCCCTAACGAAGCTGAAAACTCTAGAAAATACTATATTTTGAGGGCAAATCTGCCCCGTTTTGAAAAGGTAGAAATATTAAAATAAAAATGATTAATCAAAATCAAATAAAAAAATACTTTATTATCATGAAATAAGAATTTCAGCAACAAAGCTTGCTATCCTAATGTACAACATAATAAATAGTACGTACACTCTACCCGAAAATACAAGGTACGGAGTAAAACAATCACAAAAAGTATAAAGAACAAGTACGATATACACATTTACACCACAGACTAAATAGAAAAAAAAATAAAAGTACAAACTATTGTGCAACTAGAGTATGTTGTCAGTATATAAAGATTATGTGTCATATGCATACACACAAAAAACCACAATAACAACATGTCACAGAGACAATACAGTTACAATAGCGGGTCATCATAAAACTCACGCATGTCATAGTAAGCTTTATCCAACAGGATTTTTTTCAACAGTTTTAAGTAACTTAATGATTTTATCCTGTCAGGTAAAATATTAAAAATCTTTCTGCCTTCATAAAATATTGACTTCTTTGTTAATTCAGATTTTAATAATTCTTCTCATAACAATAATTATAGGCCAATGTTTTATTCCGCTCCAACCTCCATGCCAAATCTTAGACCGCGGTACAATAATAACACCAATAACAATTTCCACCTACTATTAAGACCAATAAATCCAAACTTCAATCAATGGCGTCCAATGCATCCTAACCAAAATAATTTTCGACCTAATCAGTTACAACCTCAATTCATGAGAAAAAATTTCAAAAATTCACCATTCAATCCCCCATGCAAATCATAATCAACAGCAAAGGCCCGAGCCTATGGATACCAGTTCAGGTTTCTCAAGAATATCTAATCAAGGCTCAAAATTTACTAACATGAATAAACCAAAATTCACCACCACCGAATTATTTACCCAAAATGTCGATAACACACCTATTGAATATGAAAATCCATTCGAGTATCATAACCATTATGAAAATAATGAAACCCAAGGATATACTTATCAAGATTATTCTAATGATCCAACATATGATTATGACGACACTAACACTCATTACTATCAAGCCCCAGCTGAAAACGCCCCATCTGACGAGTTCATTCCACAACCTTGTAGTAACGTAACAGACACTCATGATTCAAATTTTCACGAGGCTTGCAATTCGACCAACGTAACATGATACAGATAAACACTATCAAAGCAGAGTGGCCGTACATTTTTATCCCTAAAATAAATTCAAATTTTCTTATTGATACAGTATTAAAAGTTTAATTGATCCACGTCTGGCACATGCGTTTTACAAAAATTACATTTATAAAGAAAATTTTAATATTCAAACAGCATTACTGAAACCCCTCAATATCTCGTATCACAACGAAGTTGCTAAGATACCGGTTTTTTAATATTTCCTCAGTAAATGAAAGGCATAAGTTTTATTTGTTTAAATTTAGCAATAGATGTGACGGGTTAATAGGTATAGATCTATTAAAACAATTAAACGCAAAAGTGGACATTAACAACAATCAATTATGCTTACCACATACTGTTGTACCAATAATTTTGGATTCTGAAAACTCAAATATAAATTTAAACCATTCTAAACCGCGACTTAATTATAACATAAGGGTAGAACCCAGAGTTCAACAAATTGTCAAAATTCCAGTAACATTTAAATCCGGAATAGGAGTACTAAACGCCGAAAATTTCGAGAACGGTCTGAAAATGCCAAAGGCAATAGTAAACATAGAAAATCACTTCGTGATAACGACTACCACTAACATCAGAAATAACCCCATAAAACTTAACATTCATGACCCATTCGATATCGAACCCATACATTTATTAGATGTAAACTTTATTGAAAAAATGGAAATCGATAATTATTTTTCTAAAGAACAGGAAACCTATTAAAAAAAACTTAAAATCCCAGATTAGAACATTGCAATAAAGAGGAAAAGGATGCTATCCGAAAACTGTGTTTTGAGTATCGAAATATTTCCTACTGCGAAAGTATCCCCCTTAGTTTTACAAATAAAATAACACTCAAAAGTAAGCTTAAAGAAGAAACTCTAATTTTCACCAAATGTTATCGATTCCCGGAAATTCACAAACCGTAAATAAAAAAACAAATTTTTGCAATGTTGAATCAAGATGTTATCCAAAATAGTACTTCGCCTTGGTCTAGTCCAATTTGGATAGTACCGAAAAAGCTTGACGCGTCCGGTAGTAAAAAATGGTGATTAGTTATCGATTATCGGAAACTAAACGACAAAAGTACTGATGATAAATACCCTTTACCAAACATTACTGATATTTTAGATAAGTTAGGTGAAGCTAATTATTTTGCGACTATTGACTTAGCTAGCGGCTTCCATCAAATCGAAGTCGATCCGGAAGACATTGAAAAAACCTCTTTTTCAACAGAGGGAGGACATTACGAGTTTAAAAGAATGGCCATCGGGTTAAAAAATGCACCCTCTACCTTCCAAAGGGTGGTGGATAACGTATTAAGGAGTTTATAAAACGAAATATGTTCCGTATATCTTGACGATATAATTATTTACAGTACATCTTTAGATGAACATATTGCTAGATTACAATCTGTTTTTGACCGTTTGAGGGAAAGCAATTTTAAAGTGCAACTTGACAAGTCAGAATTTATAAAACAAAATGTACCATATTTAGACCATACAATAACAAGAGAGGGAGTAAAACCCAATCCTGACAAAATCTCTGCAGTTGAAAATTTTCCTTTATCAGAAACAAAAAGACGTAAAAAGCTTAGGATTACTCGGATATAATCGCAGATTTATCAGTGATCAAAATTACGAAATCAATGACTAAATGCTTAAAAAAGGCGCTATAATAAAACCCGACGAGGAATTTCTGAAATCATTTAACAACGCTAAACAAATTTTGACTAATGACCCTGTATTACAATATGCCGATTTCACAAAAGAATTTATTCTCACCACAGACGCAAGTAATATAGCTTTAGGTGCAGTTCTCTCACAAGGCGCGATTCCTAACGATAAACCAGTTGCGCGTACACTTCGCTTACACTAAACGAAACTGAACCCCGATACTCGACCATAGAAAAAGAACTTTTAGCAATAGTTTGGGTATGTAAGTACTTTAGACTCTATCTCTATGGAAGGAAGTGTACTATTTACACCGATCATCGACCTCTAATTTGGCTATTTAATCTTAAAGAACCCAACTCAAAACTAATACGATGGAAACTAAAACTAGAAGAGTATGACTATAAAATAATGTATAAAAAAGGCAAATATAATACCTTTAAAACAGACCCTAATTTAAACCCAAATTCTTTGCCTGTCCAAAATAAACAAAAAATTAAAATTATCTCTGACATAATCATTGGAACACTCGATAACACTATCACGCAACGATCAAATACCACTGAACATACTAATCAAGGTATTCCTATTTTAGATGAAATAATAAATAATAAAGTTAACCAAATTTTAGTCTACCCTAACATTTACCCAAAAATTCATATTACCCACGAAACATATGAAAATCACAAAATAATAAAAATAAAAATTCCGATCAGTGAAAACGGAAAAATAATTCTAGACTTTTTAAAAGAATATACAAACTCAAAATTAAATTACCAGATCCATTTCCACCAAGATAATTTATACCTAGCCTTTAATAAAGTGTAGTTAGCACATTTTTCTGTAAATGGTCCGAAATTAATTCGATGTACTAAATTGGTCAAATCTATTTCCGATAAAAAAGAACAAGTTTTAATGATAAAAAATCATCACGAAGGTAAAACAAACCATCGAGGCATTATTGAAACCCTTCAATATTTAAAAAGAAATTATTATTGGAATTACATTAATCAGTGCGACATCTGTAATCGATCTAAGTACGAAAGGAAAAAACTGCACTTGCTGGACCTGCAAGCTAGCTCAGCATCTTTAAACATATAAATGTTAGTAAAAGCATAATTTTAGTTTGTCTTATATTGGCTTGTAAAGTCTCTCCACTGTTTTGATACATATTTTGTCAAGTAACAGTAATATAGACCCTGTAGTAGTTTGTGAATTGTTTTTAAAAACGGGTTTAACCCGATAGGATACATAAGTATCCTATGCCAGAGCCACCGCAGGTCACGAACGAGATTGATCCGGATTCGCTCCGACGCCAAACGCTGTCAGCGAAATTCGAAATTTGTCTCCAGTGAACCTACCGTATATTTATTTATAGCGATCTAATGAGAGCTGTGAAAGTTATATCAAACAAGTTTCTACTATTTTTCGGTTATCTTTTAATGAAAAACAAACTATTAAGGTTCTCCAAGTTACTTTTAACAAAACTAATATTGTTCCTAATTGTTTTATAAAAGTAATCAGTTACTGAAATTTCACTACCTTAAAAGTAACCAAATCAGTTACTTCAAAAGTTACTAACAACCAGAAAAATAGTCAAGTTTCATTGTCTATTCTATTTAATGATATTTATTCGAAATTAAGTTTTAGAAGACCTACGCGATATGTTCCCATACAACCGCATGGGTCCTCAAGAATTTTTAAGAGTCAGCAGTTTTACCACTTAGAATACATTGACGGAGAGTGGTAACAATTAATTATTATTAAAAAAAACACTTGAGAAGTACCAAACATTCCCCAATGCATGCAGGGTGGCATTACCCACTAGGCTAACTAGGCTATAGTCTAGGTACGCCCAGGTAGTGGGGGCGCTGCGGGACCGCCCGATGCCCTAAAATATCCCAATGGCCCCATTTCTAAGTTACACTACTTATTAAAAGATTTATGTAATAACAAAACTTACAAATTATTACTAATTAAACCATTTTTAGTTCCTATTTTTATCTCGGGCGCCGCCACACCGCCTCACCTTATTAAGGTGATAATATTTTGATTTTACTATATAACTTCTATATACAATGCCTAAAGCCGCTTTAGGTAAATTCCAAAGAAAGAAATGAAAACCATTGGTACAAAAAATATCTGATACACGATGGTCAGCTAGAGCTGATTCAACTAAAGCTCTGCATGTAGGATTCGATTGCCTAAGAAATGCTTTAATGAGCCTTTTAAATGATTCTACACAATCTTCTTTGACGAAAGTTAAGGCAAATGAATTAAAGACATTTTCTGAGTTGGAAGCACTGGAAGCCATCATTATTACTTTTATTTGGAGTAATGTCATGGGCCATTTTGACAAAACGAGCATTGTACTACAAAAATCCGACATGAATGTATTAAATTCTGTTCATTTGTATGAATCTCTTATATTATATAACCCAACTGATAAGTAATTTCTAATATTATGAAGAAGAAGGTAAAAAGCTTTCTAATTGCAACATACATAAGCACGATACGAAAATGAATAAAATTCAAAAACTGCAAAGCGGAGAAAGGAGGGTTCAAGAGATAAATTTTAATGGAGGTAGTAACATGAAAATTAACACTTTTCATGTTATTATAGATAGACTCGTAAATGAACTTAATAAAAGAAAAAATACCTATGCCGTTGCAAATAAAAATTTTGGGTTCTTGTCTAACTTGACTACACTAGATGACAGCTTAATAGTTGAAAGTGCATCGTATTTACAAAATATATATAATAATGATGTGGATGATGATTTTCCAAAATAATGTGTTTGATTTAAATACTTTTTAAAAGGTGCAACTGCAAATTACTATCAAAAACTTAATGTGGAAGTGGAAGATATGCTTAAAATGATAAGAAAAATGAATTTGGTATCAGCTTTTCCTAATGTGGATGTTGCAATAAGATGTTTTTAAGAATACCTACTACAAATTACTTGGGCGAAAGCTCGTTTCCAACACTAAATAGATTGATGAACCATATGAGATGCACTTTAAGTCAACAAAAGGTGACAGACCTATCCTTTTTAGCCATTGAATCGGAACGGGTCCAAACATCAGACTGTTTGACATAATTAATGAAGTTGCTTTAACGAAATGTCGAAAAATATAGTCGTAATTTTTTTTCAATAAATTTCTCTTAATTTTTTTAAGAGATAATTTTTATTAGTGCAGTAAATGTAAACTATCAAAAATATAAACATGAAGGCGGGGGCAAGGAGAGACTAGCCTAGAGCGCATTGGACCCTTAACCCGGTTCTGGATGCATGGACAGAAAAGAATTCTTGCGTGTTAACAGATATGCCTTGAAGCAGAAATAATTTAGAAAAAGTTAATCGACAATAATGATAAAATTGTATTTAGAAGCTTCTTATCGATCATCCAAAACATGCATGGTTAACAACAATTCTTGCAGTAGATTCTCAGCTTATACAAGCTGAAGGGAAGTGGGAAATTACTAACTTAATAAAAAAACTAAAAACGCCCCATACGTTTGTCGCCAAAATTTGCCACGCTTTTCCTTTCTTCTAATCGGCGCAAAACCTTCACCTCGGCTTAGAAGAGACCGAGGGTGAATAATATCAGATAAGAAAAATTTTAAAATTGAAATTACGTGAATTTACAAGTAAGATGTGTAAGCTAGAACGAGTCGTCTTCAAAGCGTACAAATAGATCCTAGCTCTAATGCCGGAAAGTAGGGTAGGTTTTATTTATAAGGCGCCACGGGCTTGTAGACGTCACGAGCAAGAAATACCCCAAAGCTGAAATATGGTACTCTCGTTTTAACCTAAGCTTCGAGACTACCAAGAGAAAATGATTTAAATAAATTGGAAGTTAATTTGATTAAGTTGATTTGAATTTAAGCAGAACGAACGAATGAAAAGTAAAATAACAACCAAGAATTAATTTAATAATTAGAGAATTAATTTAATAATGATAGGCAAGTAAGTAGGCCAGTATTAAAAAATGAAAAGTGAACCATGGTCTGTCGTGACAGTGCCGCTCTACAAACAAATTATGTTTGTATCTAAAACTAGGTACGCAAATAAAAAAATGATACCTTGGGCAGTCGATTAAAATTAAATCAGCAGATTGGGCGCTGTCTTCGTTAATCAATCATTAACCAGGCTCTATCTGATCATGAAGGCACTCTTCTTAGAGGCTAGAAAACTAAATCAGGAACAAGACAACACAACGCCAAATCTACGGAAAGAAAGTGAGAGTTCTCTAATAAAGGTACCTAAACAAATCGATATTCGGAAAAAGAATCGCGTTACTAGTCGCAAATTTCATGAAATTATACCCGATTATTTTAATAAACTACGAGCGTATTTCGGCCAGTTAAAAATGTTAAAAGTTTCGACTGACAAGAATAAAGCAAGCTGAGTCTTTGATGTTGATTTGCGGGAATAAAATAAGTTAAGTTTTAGGTTTCGTCTTATTAATTGAAGCAAAGAAAATTATCTTAATTAGCAAAAAAAAATTACTAAAGCTTAATTCTTGAGCAATGAAAATTACAGTTTGGTGTATCTCCGTCAAGGAGATAAATTTAAGTTAAATCTCGGGTTTATTAACCAGCGTAACGCATAATACGGTTAGGCGTTTATATTTAAAGATAGAAATGAAAGAAAAGGGAAGAAACAAATACTAATAATAAATGTAGGGTAGCTCACATTTAGATGATGGCTTCTCGGTGGTTTTCCAGGTGGCAAGGGGTAAAAAACATATACTTCCTCTGACGAAGAAGGACTCTAACGGCGTCCGGAGCAAGTCATAATCCTGAGCCGGATTGGCGTGGCCGAATGACTGAGCTTTAAGGCTCGTAAATGAAACCCGGCCGGTCGAAATACTCTGTCGGTTGAAGTACCCCAACGGTCGAATCCTGTAAAGGGTTGCTATATGACTAGATAGTTGGAACGCTCAGAGGGGTCGTGGACGGGCAAATAGACTTCTTGCGAAATAAGATATTTAAATACAAGTCGAAAATTGCATGTAAACTAGGCACCCAAATTCGACCTAAACTCAAGGTTCGTCACGTATTCCTGCGGTTCAGCAAGTTTTTCTTGCAAAATAAAATGAGAGGCCATAGGTCAAAGGATAGGTATTCAGGCATGAAAATCAAAAATTGGATTTAGATCTACCGCATCACGTATAACACGTCACGGTTAATAAGAATTCTAGTGGTAAGCATATTGTCCTCTTTGGATAAATTGTATGGGAGTGGAAGAAATATTTATCAAAAAACCGAAAAATTTACTTCTGGCAAAATAAAATATTTAAACATAAAGTCGAATATTTCATTTAGAACTAGCCATATACATTTCACCGAAACTCAATGGTCGACGAGTATTTTTCCGGTTGAGGGCGATTGTAAGGGCTCAGCTGGGATATGGCTCCCCGATTTGGGATTTACCGCGAAATCGCGTTTGTTAAAGTTAGTATTATTGGATAACATCCTGTTGAGAAGGGCAGCAGGGGCCCGATGGTTTATAAGGATCTACAAAGTGCCTCTGATGAACTATCTCACTGAAGAGGCAGAAAAGTTTTATGCTGACATTGCATCACCTCTGTGATGATTTCAAGCTGCTTCTAAACTATGATGTTGGGGAAACAGGGTCAATGCAGGACTACAAGAAGCCAAAGGATGCCATCCAAATACTTAGAGAACTCCAGATGAGCAGTTAGGGAAACACATAATAAGACCAAACAACCAAGTCCCTGATGATAAATAAGAATAGGACTTTACAGGATGTACAGGGTATCCGGTTATAGACGTAACCCCCCTTTAACTTTTTTATTTGCCCTCGTATAAAAAAATGTTAAATACAAAAGTTGTAAGGATTTTCATACAGTTTTCTGCGGTGTTACTAGAAAAACAATTGAACATCGAAATTCTAACGTACAGATTAAATTAATGTTTTTTTAATGGGACACCCTGTATCTTATTCTGTATATCGATAGAGCTCTTTAAGGCGAGTTCAGTAATATAAGGTTTGTTGGGTCTAGCGATAATAGTTACCACGTAAATTGCAAGAATGTCGGGTATCTGATTATTACTGAACCCCTCTCCTAAATTATTTATTTGGTGAGCTAGAAAAAATTCTTCCTTCAGAAGCTTTTCTGATGTTCAATTGTTTTTCTAGTAACACCTCAGAAAAGTTTCTGAAGGAACCTACAACTTTTGTATAGAACATTTTTTTCTACCTCACCAAATAAAGAATTTAGGAGAGGGGTTCAGTAATAATCAGATACCCGACATTCTTGCAATATACGTGGTAACTATTATAGCTAGACCCAACAAACCTTATATTACTGAACTCGTCTTAAAGAGCTCTACCGATATCCGGAAAAATATACAGGGTGTCCCATTTAAAAAAACATTAATTTAATTTGCACAGTAGAATTTCGATGTTCAATTGTTTTTCTAGTAACACCGCAGAAAACTATATGAAGATCCTTACAACTTTTGTACTTAACATTTTTTATACGAGGGTAAATAAAAAAGTTAAATGGGGTTACATTTATAACCGGACACCCTGTACATATGTAAATACTGCAGTATTATTGGATAACATCCTGTTGAGAAGGGCAGCAGGGGTCCGATGGTTTGTAAGAAATAAGGATCTTCAATGGAACCTAAATTGGTTGCCCCTGATGAACTATCTTATTCAATGGGCAGAAAAGTTTTATGCTGACATTGCAAATCACCTCTGTGATGATTTCAAACTGCTTCTCAACTATGATGTTGGGGAAACAGGGTCTATGCGGGACTGCGAGAGGCCAAAGGATGTCATCCAAATACTTACAGAACTCCAGATGAGCAGTAAGAAAACACATAATAAGACTAAACAACAAAGTCCCTGATGATGAATAAGAATAGGACTTTACAGGATGTACATATGTAAATACCGCAGTATTACTGGATAACATCCTGTTGAGAAGGGCAACAGGGGTTCGATGGTTTGTAAGGAATAAGGATCTTCAAACGGACCTAAATTGATTGCCCCTGATGAACTATCTCATTCAATGGGCAGAAAAGTTTTATGCTGACATTGCAAATCACCTCTGTGATGATTTCAAACTGCTTCTCAACTATGATGTTAGGGAAACAGGGCCTATACGGGACTGCAAGAGGCCAAAGGATGTCATCCAAATAGTTACAGAACTCCAGATGAGCAGTTAGCAAACACAAAATAGGACCGAACAACCAAGTCCCTGATGATGAATAAGAATAGAACATTACAGGATGTACATATGTAAATACTGCAGTATTATTGGATAACATCATGTTGAGAAGGGAAGCAGGGGTCCGATGGTTTGTAAGGAATAAGGATCTACAAAGGGACCTAAATGGGGCGCCCCCGATGAACTATCTCACTTAAGGGGCTAAAAAGTTTTATGCTGACATTGCAAATCACCTCTGTGATGATTTCAAACTGCTTCTAAACTATGAAGTTAGGAAAACAGGGCCAATGCGGGACTGCAAGAGGCCAAAGGATGCCATCCAAATACTTATAGAACCCAAGATGAGCAGTTAGAAAACACATAATAAGACTAAACAACCAAGTCCCTGATGATGAATAAGAATAGGACAGGATGTACATATGTAAATACTGCAGTTACGGCACAAGGCGCCGAATAAACCTGCACAAACAAGTAATATAGGAAAAACTGTATACGATATTGACATGTAAATATGTGAATAAACGCTTAGTGATAGGACACACTTTCGCTTTAAATATGTAAATAGACATAGGCTAAAATGTAAATATGCAGCAATAGGAATGCAGTCCCGCTATTAATGTCATTGTATAAAAAATATAAACAACCAAACGCTGGACCACTGCAAATAACAAAAACTTCACAGCTCACAGATAGTGGAAGATGATCGAATCCAAGGAGAAGAGCAATGTTTAGTTGCAAAAATGAGAAGGGCAAGTGCAAGCGTTGCAGACATGGTATAGAGAAGCTAAGGCATCGCTTAAGTAGCCTATGCCGGAGCTAGTTGCAACCCCTATGACCCACTAAAACATCACCGGTTGTGTGAGTACTTCCTCAGGAGAATTCCACACGCCCCTCTGCCTAAGAGGGAGAACATTTCGTGACCTTACCAAAATAAAAAATAAAAAATGGCAGTTCAGCAGGATTTTTTTGGAAAATAAAATTAGAGACCATAGGGGAAAGGATTTTATTTCCACATGAAAATCAATAATAGGATTTAGATCTACCACATCACAAGCTTAAAGTTTGCAGTTAGCAAAAAATGCACAAAAATAAGACTTAACAAGATATGGATGTTTATTTTCAAAATAGTGAGCTCAGGAATTATGAAATCAGAGGCAAAAAAACATAATAAATGCACTGGAAGCAAATTAAAAAAGCTAAGTTGTTAGAATGTGAAAAAAGAAAATGAGATAACAGAATGGGTTAGAGATTAAAAAAATCTAGTTGGGAATTTTAAGAAAAAAAAAAAGATTAAGAGTTAAATGGCCGACGATGGATCTTATTGACGATCAATTTATATTACACAATTGAAACTTTTATTATTCAAATCGGAATCGGGTAGAAAAGTTGGTTGGACTAATCTAAGAAAAAGTACGCTCTACAAATCGACATTAAACCTATCGGATGTAAGAGATTTAGACGCACTTGCTTATTTGGTGATTACCTTGAGAAAAAAAAATCACAGTCCTTCACAAAGATGCAACCGGGGGAGACACTGAAAATGACGAACCAGAATGCAACGCTAATAATTAAATTTGAGATCTGAGAAAACTCATAATTGTGTGGAAATCTAATAGTTGATAGAAGTTTGGGCGAGATCAGGTTAGATTCCGTAAGTTTAGTTTACCAAAATATACCAGATAAATGCATATTACTACACGTTTCGTTCTTTGTACAATTTACAACGTTATAAGGGTGGTTGTAACAAACACGACTAGTATGTTGTGAGAAACTATGTTTTACCCTTAACATAATCTAATGTAAAAAATGACTCTTAGCAGATTACGTAAGTTTAGTTTACCAAAATATACCACAAGTTTTGTTCGTTTTTACAACTTATAACGTTAGTGGTGGCTGTAAACACTGCATTCGATTCGTCCCTCAATCCCCAATCTAACGCGGTTAGTTTCACTTAGTATCAACTTATTTTAGTCATTTGAGTCGGTTCCAATAAGTTATAATCAATTCTAAAAGATTTGGTTAGTTTTGGTTAGTCGTCCAATCAAGTTTCACTTAGTATCAACTTCTTTTAGTCATTTGAGTCGGTTCCGATACGTTATAATCAATTTTAAGAGATTTTGATAGTTTTGGTTAGTCGTCAAATCAACTTTCTGTTAGTTTCCCTTAGTCTTAACATATTTTTGTCACTTGAATCGGTTCCTATACGTTTTAATTAATTTTAATAGATTTGGTTAGTTTGGGTTAGTCGTTCAATCAACTCTCGTTTAGTTTTACTTAGTCTCAAATTATTTCAGTCATTTGAGTCGGTTCCGATCAGTTATTATCAATTTTAATAGATTTGGTTAGTTTTGGTAAGTCGTTCACTTTCGGTTCATTTCACTTAGTATCAGCTTATTTTAGTCATTTAAACCGGTTACGATACGTTATAACTAATTTTAAAAGATTAGATTATTTTTGATTAGTCGTCGAATCAACTTTTGGTTAGTTTCACCTAGTCTCAACTTATTTTAGCCATTTGTGTCGGCTCCGATATGTTATAATCAATTTTAATAGATTTAGTTAGTTTTGGTTAGTCACCTAATCAACTTTCGGCTAGTTTCACATAGTCTCAACTTATTTTACTTATTTGAGCCGGTTCCGATAAGTTATA
>MU186228.1:364-27765 GCA_016904865.1 Pissodes strobi | reverse complement strand
GCCGGTTCCGTTACGTTATAACCAATTTTAATAAATTTGGTTAGTTTTGGTTAGTCGTCCAATCAAGTTTCACTTAGTATCAAATTATTATTTTAGTCATTTTAGTCGGTTCCTATACGTTATAATCAATTTTAATAGATTTGGTTAGTTGTTACTCGTCCAATCAACTTTATGTTGGTTTCCCTTAGTCTTAACTTATTTTAGTCATTTGAATCGGTTAAGATACGTTTTAATTAATTTTAATGGATTTGGTTAGTTTAGGTTAGTCGCTCAATCAACTTTCGGTTAGCTTCACTTAGTCTCAAATTATCTTAGTCATTTGAGTTGGTTCCGATCCGTTATTATCAATTTTAATAGATTTGGCTAGTTTTGGTTAGTCGTCTAATCAACTTTCGGTTCATTTCACTTAGTATCAGCGTATTTTAGTCATCTGAACCGGTTACGATACGTTATAATCAGTTTTAATAGATTAGGTTATTTTTGGTTAATCGTCGAATCAACTTTTGGTTAGTTTCACTTAGTCTCTGTCTGCTCCGATATGTTATAATCAATTTTAATATATTTAATTAGTTTTGGTTAGTCGTCTAATCAGCTTTCGGCTAGTTTCACTTAGTCTCAACATATTTTACTTATTTGAGCCGGTTCCGATATGTTATAATTAATTTTCCTAGATTTGGTTAGTTCTGGTTAGTCGTACAATCAACTTTCGGTTAGTTTCCCTTAGTCTTAACTTATTTTAGTCATTTGAACCGGTTCCGATACGTTATAATCAATTTTAATGGATTTAGTTAGTTTTGATTAGTCGTCTAATCAACTTTCGGATAGTTTCACTTAGTCCCAATTTGTTTTACTTATTTGAGCCAGTTCCGATACATTATAATAAATTTTCATAGATTTGGATAGTTTTGTTTAGTCGTCCAATCAACTTTCGGTTAGTTTCACTTAGTCATTTGAGCCGGTTCCTATACGTAGAGAATGCATGCAAAATATCCAGAAGCTTGTTTGGAGAATTCTAAGGGGCTCCAGCTCTGACCAGTCTGGCGAAGGTGGAGGACCCTTGGAGAGTCAGACATTGTAAGCGCCAGCATCGCCAGGCGCGAGTAATATTATTAATAACGAATATTCTCATTTGGCACTAGTCAAATTTCCAGTCGCTCAAAAATTAAAAAAAAAATCTAATTATTCAGATATTAATATAGGAAGTTTAAAGAATAAATAAAATCAACTAAAGCATAATATAGAAAAAACCACATATTAAACTTAAATAAATTTGTTCCTAGATAATTCTATTAATACTAAAAGCTCAGAATAAGTAACTAAATTATGCATAAAGGTAAATTTGTAAAGAGTTTACTTTATTAGCAACTCTAAGACTAATACAAAATAAAAAGATACGTACTATAATAATAGTAAGTAGCCTGATGTTATGTGTCAATCAAAATGCATAAAAACTGAATATAACTTTTATTCGAGAATATCATTTTAAATAAGTAATAAATGAAGGGCCCTGGGAAATGATCCAAATAAACATAAAAAATATACGAAAATATTTTATCATGTCGTAAATAAATTAGATTGTATCTACCCTTATGGCAGACGCCTGGATATAAAAGATATAAAAGTTTCACCTGAACGTCCGCGATATATTTCTTTGTTCCGTAAAGGAATATAATTCTAGTATTAGGTAATATTAGGTACAAATATACTTTATGTTTTTGAATATATCAAGAAAAAAATACGATTGAGTATATTGGTGCAAATCGTAGACCACACTGTTAATACTACCAATCAGCTAAAAATAAAGGAATATATTCTGAGATTGATTAAGGGAAATCCGTAAAACAGAAGCTTCATATAAATTATTAATTAGGCACATAAAATTAAAGTCCTATTATATCGTATAGTTTATATGGATGATATAGCAATTAGTAATAAGTATTTCACTCGAATTGATTACTATAATATTTCTTCGACTCAGATTAAATGCTTTTTAAGTATTTTAAATGTTTGAAATTAATATATGAGGTATATGCACGTTAGTATTTAAAAATATTCATGTAACCAAATAGTAGTGTTATTGATTTAACATATTAAACTGAACTTGTGTCTCGTCAACTAGCCAAATTAATGTTTTAAGTACCATGATAGGTTCCTTTTCATCACTCATATTTTACAATTAAATAATAATTACAAGCCTTTGTTTACCTAAAATATCTAAATTAATCTCAGATTTGGCACTTTGGTTATGTTGCAATAAAACATCAGCATTACGCATGCGCCGGATTAATGCTTACATGATAATCCGAAAACCTCATATACTTACTCATTTGAAATGCCCCAGTTTGTTAAACACGTCCATACATGTATATTTACATTATTCACATATGTACATATAACCCTTTTTATAGTTTGCCTTTGTATGCTGTGGGACCTAATACTTCATAGTAGATTATTATACAAAATATATTATATATACCTTAACCGAATGAGTGCATATCATATGAACTAAGTACCTTTTTAGTATGTAACACTTATCATATGACTCACTATACCATCATAGGCATAATAAATTATTTTAGCTTCTTCACTCTAATCTAATTTCCCTTATCCATGAGTTTACCTTGTCCACAGAAACCACAGTTTTAATTTTTTTTGATTCTCTCTCATGTATTGAACTTTTACCTATCATTTAACAAAAGCTTGGTCACTTTAAATGGACCCTTAAATTTTGTCTTAATTCCTTGAGATACACACGATTTAGACCGCTTTGAACGACACTGACTTAGTATTGGACCTTTCCAAATATGTCACAATACCCTGACAGTGCTTCTAGTGGTGTGGTACCAATGGCGGTGTTAAAGGTTATGGTACTTTGGATACCTTTGACGAAAGTGTCCCAGGTATCATCAGCGGCATCAGCCGAGGTGCATAAAAGAGCATGTGATATTGCACGATTGTACCTTTCGTACTGTGCGTTAGCTCCAGTAGTAACTACGGCATGTAATATGCCTTATTCCACGAGTCTCGCAAGATGTTGTCAACCTCGGAGAAATAAATGCGGTTCGTCTATCTGGTTTGATTCTTGTGGGTGTTTCAAGAATATACAAAACCTCAAGTAAAGCATTTTTTACGGGTTTAGTTGTTACGTCCTTGCTTAGTCCAAGCTAACCCAAACTAACGGACCACCGCAGTCCCCTCCGAAATGAAAGGCTGTAGACTTGTTTCCTTGAGCGTTGCTCGATAAACTTTCAGTCATCTCATTTCCATGCCTTCTGGCGATAATTCACATGCTGGTATATAGTAGCGTTGTCAGTACCCTGATGAGCGATGGGTGGATGTTTCTTGTAGTACACCGAGGAAGCGAAACAACATTCCACTACACAGCATGTATTTAGGATTTTACACTTTTATGGATCTCGTCGTTGGTGTAATTCCTTTAAACTAAAGGACCACCGCAGTACCCTTCGAAGTGAGACTTATTTCCTTGAGCGTTGCTCGATAAACTTCCAGTCACCTCATTTCCATGCCTTTTGGCGATAATTCACATGCTGGTGTATAGTAGCGTTGTCGGTACCCTGATGAGCGATGGGTGGATGCTCCTTGTAGTCCTGGGTGTGCAGAGATGACGGTCGACGGTACTTGGAAGTCCATTCCAGGAGGAGTCCCGTAACAGTGATGTCCTAGGTGTTCGCAACTGAATGGTATCGTAAAATATAAACATGTAAACTATTTAGATACAATAATACAGTTATTAATTTCCAGAATTATAGTATTGAAAAATTTTCCCTCTATTACTTGCATGGAGATCAGTCAGCGACACATCGGGAATCCCTCATAAATAGCTTAAACCTAAATTTAGTATTGAGGTTGCCCTATACAAAGAATTAAGCAATACTACTTATCCTGACCCTGCTATTAACTACATCGAATGACACGGGCAACGTCGAGGAATCGGCAAAGCAAAATAGTAGCCAGTAGCCATGTGTGAGATATATGGATGTGGCTTTATCCAAGCTTCCAGTATCGGCCAGTATAAGGGATAACGGGTCCGTTTTAAAGAAATTTCTTTGTGTCGCGTTTTTTGTCAAATATATAACTTATCATATAATGACAGCCAAAAGGCAACTTCAACCATTTTTTTCCTTATTTAGTGATTTGTGGAAAAATATTTCATAATTAAGCATTGGATGATACTTTAATCTGAACTTCCTGGTTCGTAGTATCACTCTGTACGGTTTCTCATTGATATTTTGTCGTCTTTAAATATTCAGCATATAATCAAAACACCTGCGAAGGTCTGCCAGCACGTGTATGGACGATTTGGGTTTGCTTGATCATTTTTCACAATTTTTTTGTTTAGATACAGCAAAGTGGGCGAAAAACCACATATTGTTGTTTGCATTTAAAGTGAATTATTATTTAGGGAACACGAAGAGATTTTTAAATACGCATTTACACGTACAGAACTATACAATATATAGAAATGATAGACCGGATCGCATGGGAGGTAGTACGGCCATTTTTATAAAAAAAAACAGCATCACACATGACACTATACGCACACCACAATCTGAGATACTCGAGGTAACCAGTATCAAAGTCAGTCTAACTAACGGCGATATTGTAGTACACTGGGTATACAGACCAACACGAAATAAACTAGCACACGCAGAAATAGAAAAACTATTCGATTACACAAACCCGGTCTTCGCGGCCGGGAACTTCATCGCAAAGCACAGGACCTGGGGATGTAGAACCACGAATCCGAATGGTACTATGTTACTCAGGTCCGCAGAAACACTACATTACACTGTACTCGCTCCCACAGAACCAACACACTTTCGCGGCGAATCAGTCGACATACTAGACATTGCCATTACACAAAACATTCCACACAATGTTGTGATAGACAATCTGGAGGATTTATCTACCTCAGATCATTCTCCGATTGGCATCACAATATACAACATACACGAGCACACACGCAAACATTCATTAACTGGAACATTTTCAAAAAACACTTATCAGATAACATACAACCAATACCACACATAAATTCTAAGGCGGAGCTAGACACCCAAGTTGTAAGCTTCACCGAAGAGTTACAAACAGCACTAAGCCCAGCAAAGAAAACAGTACACACAAGACAAAACAACCCATATACACTACCAGAAAACATAAAGAAAAACATAAGACTAAGAAACAGACTGAAAAGACGAGCCAAACTAACAGGCAACGCACAACTCAACAGACAAGGAAACAGACTAACAAACACAATAAAAACGGACTTAAAAAACCACAAAAACAACACATGGACGGAATACCTAACAACACTAAACATACAAAACAACTCTCTATGGAGAATAGCTAAAACGATGCAACATAAAGGCAAGATTATATATCCGGCGATCCATGGCTTGAGGGGCATGGCGTACTCCAACGCACCTTGGCGCAATTCACCTTGGGAGATGGAGCGCAGGATATTGAGCACGAAGCGGCAATAGAGAGATCATACAGAGCAATCATGACCCAAACTAACGAACATCCAGAAGACGAAACACAACAAACAAACACCGACGAAGTTGCGCAATTAATTGCCCAACTAAATCCAAAAAAGGCTACAGGACTAGACAACATACAAAACAAAGCACTCAAAAACCTTCCAGACGTAGCAATACGCAAACTAACATACATAATAAACAAAACACTACAACTGAAACACTTTCCAGCATCATGGAAAAAAGCAAAAATAATGCTCATCCCAAAACCAAACAAGAATCTAACATTCCCACAACACTGGCGACCTATTAGCTTGCTCTCTACCTTGAGCAAGCTAACATAAAGCCTCATACTAAACAGATTAAACACTCACATAACAGAACCCAATATAATCCCAAATGAATAATTTGGGTTTAGAAAAAACCACAGCACTGAGCTCCAGCTTGCCAGGCTGGTTGAGGATGCGACTAGAGGACTGCAAAGGCGGGCATCAACCTTCGACCACTTCGACACAGGGCCTCATTCACAACATATACACACAACATACCCTGCCACTATCCATTACACAACTCATTGCTTTTTTCTTAAAACAAAGAGCATTCGTCGCCCAAATATACTCTGAACTATCAACCACAAGACACATGGAAGCGGGAGTCCCCCAGGGCTCTCCGCTATCCCCAACACTATACTCGCTATACAGCGGATGTACCCAGACACCCACACGTACATCTCTCAATATATGCAGATGACATCTGCATATATTCGACACTCAAAAACACAGCAAGACTCAAAATACATGTACAACAACACCTAAATTCCATAGACGACTGGGCAGAAACTTGGAACATCAAAATTAATAACGATAAAACACAGTCAATGCTCACTAGCAATAAACGTGGATTATCTGCAAATTTAAACCTAGGAAACACCGAGATAAGGTGGAACAAAACTCTCAAATATCTAGGGATAACCCTAGACAGCAAACTTTCATTTAATGAACACATTCAACACAAAATTAACATAGGCATTGCAGCAAAACAAGCCTTCTATCCTTTAATTAACAGAAATGGTTCAATGTCAATCAAAAACAAATTACTACTCTACAACCAAGTTATCAAGCCCAAAGTCCTATACGGAGCTATTGCATACATACACACAAGCAAAACAAACAAGAAAAAACTACAAGTTTTCCAAAACAAAACACTAAGACAAATCACAAATGCACCATGGTACCTTCGCAACACTAACATACACTAATGATTACATTTTTTTTGAATTTGTAATAGAGCCTCTTCGCTCCGGCCCAGGATGTAAACTGCACAAGTGCTAGCGAACATTTTCTTAACGATTTTCTAAATCATATTAACACCAAAGAACCCACAATCAAATTCACTATAGAAAGAGAAATTAATGAACAACTTTCATTTCTTGACATTCTTATAAAAAAAGACTTGAATAGTTTCGAAACAAAAATATACAGAAATCCTACACATACAAACAGATATTTAAATTTTAATTCATATCACCCAATAATGGTCAAAAAGGGGGTCGTAGAAAGTCTATATGATCGAATGAAACTAATTTGTAATAATCAAAATTTCAACACAGAAAAAGAATATTTGAGCAATGTTTTAATTAATAATAACTATCCTATTGATTTCATTCAAAAATGCTTTATAGAATTTGAACAACCAAATAACAGACAAAATCAAAATATACCTATTACGAACCTCTTTATTCCTTATATTCCTGGTTTATCAGACAAAATAAAACGAATAGGTAATAAATTTAACATTCGTACCATTTTCAGAACAGAAAACACCCCTAGATCAAAACTAACAAAAACAAAACCACTTAATGAAAATGAAACTACTAAAAATGTTATCTATAAAATACCATGTGAATGTAATAAATTTTATATAGGTGAGACCTGTAGACCATTATCACAACGTATAAAAGAACACCAAACTTATATTAGAAATGCACAATTCCACAAATCACTTATTTGTCCACATACATTTGATAGCAATCAGAGAATACAATTGAACGCTTCAAGTATTTTAGCAAAGGAACCTTCATCTAAAAAACGTAAAATTAAAGAAAGTGCTCCAATTTTATTAAATAAAGATGAATGTGTTGCTTCAACTTATGTTAGTTTTAATAGCACTTGGTTACCTTTGCTACAAACTGAAGTTAATAAGGGACACTTAAAAATTAACTAACCCTTTCAACAAAAAACATTAAATTCTTCATAAGCAAATAACACCAAATTATAGATAGGTATATAAAACTTCAAAAACAAATTAATTTACCAAATAACACCTTAATATCACACTAAAGACCAGTCTGGCGCCGATCAATGACAGTTTGTGACAAGAGGGGCTGCATTTTATTGGCTAGCAGGAACGTCAAACTGGTGAGAGCAGTTTGATTACGGGGAGTGACGCCCCTACCATTCCGAGTTGCCACGGGGTGTGGCCCATCAAATCCCATCGTCCTCCTCCAGGCTGGAGAACACCAAAGTACAAAGTCTGGAGCTGATCACTGGGGAGTGATCCAACAAACCCCATTTTTACCCCTGTCAGATTAGGGACCGCCAAAGGAATGAGTCTGAGGCCGATGCTTCGAGTGGAAGCGGCCCTAGGTGGTAGATGCATAAGCCTACTCGCATCGTCCGGTGAAAGACCACCCCACCAGAATTGGGAAGCGCTAAGTGGTTTTTCCAAATCACGTTCCACTTCCGCGCTGGTGGTCCCGGGTTCCACAGTAGGAATATATGGACATGATGGTGCTTCCAGGATCAAAATATTCCGGAAGTAAACTCCCCGGGCGCTGGGTGGCCCTGGGAGCCCTTCATTCCGCATTTCACAGACAGCAAAGATACCGAACCAATTTAGAATAGATTTCTGCAACATTAGAGGCCTAAATACAAACATAAATTCGGTACATCAACATCTACAAGCAAATAGACCACACATATTAGCCCTTACAGTCATTACAATCATAAAAATAAAAAACCACCGAAAATAATACTAACACTTACTAACCCATAAAAAACTGTAGCTAAATACTACAGAAAAAATCCCAAAAATAACTAACCCACTAACACACACACTCCAAAACATCATATCACAAACACAACATCCGGCCTAGAATCATCAAGAACAACAGGAGGCCAACACGCCAATGAAGGATGATGTAAGAGTGACAAGAGTCACTAGCATCAATGGAAGATGGTGAATTATTAGTGGGTATGCCCAGAGAGGAGAGTCCCACACTACCCTCAACCGAGGGTGTACATAAGAGAGCAGTTTTACTCTTGACCAACAGGTTCATTACATGAATTTTCCTGAATTTTCTAAAATAGTTTTAAATTAGTATGAGTTAATTAATCCCTCAAAGATAAGCAAAATATTGCATTACCACCGGTAGAAAAAAAAAGATTAAATGACTAAACTCCACTGTATAAATGTACAAAATTTGTTCTAATATATAAAGATCGGAGTAAAAATATTATTAAAGTAAACCAAGAAAATCCTAAATAAATGAAAGCCATAGGCTAGTTCGAACATAAATAAACAACGAGCTGAAATTTTTCTATGTGGCAGAAAAATTAATGATGCCATTCCTGCCGGTCAATTTAACAAACACATTAAACACCCAATTTCTGGTGTGGATGTAGACTGCTAATTTTTGGAACAAAACGTTTCTTTTTGTTATTTATATTTTTCGTTTCTACCCCAGATATTGTATCCCTGCTAAGGAGGTTAAGAAATTTGAACTTTAACGATTTTGAAGGTATAAATAACAACATGTTAACAAAGTGGAAATATTCCTTGGCAAAGTTTTAACTTTTCTCATAAACTGATCAATTGAAGATGTGTTCCCTAGTCAATTATAGCTGGAAATAGTCATCCCAGTTTAAAAAAGAGTGATTCAAATGATTTTTGAAACTACTGTGCTATAAGTTTACTTCCAGGTTTTCCATTACATTACATCTGTTTTAGTAATTACTAAATTTTATCGACAGTGCCGCCCTGCTCCATTAGGACGAAGAGCATAGAGACTGCCCTGTGCTCATTTCAAAATAAATAAATAAATTCGTTTGTACCCTAGATAACAGATTGTGGCCTATGGGATTTCTCTCATGCTTTTTGCCATAGTGGATCATAGGCTGCTTTTGGCGAATTGTGTAGATATTGTATTCACGACAACCATTAAAATTGAGTTGTGCAAAATTGTCAATTCTTTGTCTGCTTGTGTAGCTGCTCTATGCAAGAACGTACGGTTGTTGTGGAACTATTTTCTGAGGATTTCTACCTGGCTTCTTTCTTCTCCTTCATTCATATCTATTGTTAACGTCTCTTTGCATGGGTTTGGGTGTAACTTTATATGTTTCGTCAGTTCAGTTCCTGTTCTAGGACTGTTGTTATCTATTTTATTACTCCAAAAAGATACGTGAGGAATAGGATGTCAACATGCTAATGGCTGTGAATAGTTTTGTTTTGAATTTAATTTTCGGTTAAGGGTTGGTGTTGTGCGTTTTAATTAGTTGTTTTATTAATGTTATGCTGTCTATTCATTGGTTCTATTTTAACTTCACAAGAATGTAATAATTCTCTTAATATCTCGAACAAACAGATATTTTTTGTATATTTATTTAAGTATATCAAGGATGGTACATGATATATGTATATGTAACTTCTTATAGAAACGTTTGCATTACACAGAAATTAATTTTTAGTGTAATTATGATCGTTTCATAGTTGATGTCATATTTGAATAAACTGAACAGCTAAAACTAAGTTTCCAAAAATTGAACACACAGAAGACGCTATGTTTTTGCTTATTTTGCGATAACACTTGAATTTATAATTTCATTTACACACTTATTTTAAGCCATAGCGGATCAATTGATTGCTTCGCCATTACCAAACAGGCTTTGGGTTTTTTTACTTCTCCAGGTATACTTTTTTGGATTCGATAACTGTAATACAGCATAATACAAAATATGTATAGTGAATTAGATAACTTTGAATTGTATGCGGTGTTTATAATCATTAGTTAATATTTCTTTTTTATACAAATCAAAACATACTACTTCTTATTCTGCTTCCACATTAAAAAAAATCTTTATGCTCTGCCGTAGTGAATTGTTAACAAACTATTTTAATGCATCACTGCATAACATTTACTTGATCCTGGTCATGGCTGAACTTTATTTAGTATTTTCATATAAAGCATTACATAATTTCCCCGCTGTCAAGAAGCTTTTATGATGCAAGCAGCAATTCTTCGCTTCCTCTATTCGTTTTAGGTTTGTCAGGGGTTGAGTTCCTTTAAGCTATTTACATTGATAGATTAATGGTCATATTCGCTATACTAATCTGTAAGACGACATATTGAGCGTGCCAGATCGCTGCTGAAGAAGACTCGGAAATACGTACATAATTACCAGTTACCTAATTACTAATCAATTAACATTCACCTATGAAATAACGGCATTTATCTAGTAAATAGCGTTTTAGGCTCGTCTTAAATACTTGTACGGGCTTTATGTTTCTGATACTGCATATATCACAGGAATATTCATTATATTTTAATGCTTAGATTGGGAGGCACGTAACTCATAGTATAGAAAATCAAAAACAAAAAGCAACGACAAATTGAGAAAAACTATAAACTCGAATATTCCTATCAATTCGAAAAATGCTTTAACTACTGTGTATAAGTTTTGACAAACGATCCAACCTCGCAATAATTTGCTTTACTACATAAGTCTCTAATTATGCAATCAGCATTTCTAAGTCTTACGCTTTCCAAAGTCTAAATCCTAGGTCACTGATAAAGATCTCTTTCTAGTAATTTAGACCAATTGAAAATTATAAATGATCACAAACTACTTAGAAATTATCCATTTTTAAAGAAGTATTTGCAGGATTAACAGATAGAGACTGAAACTATCAGATAAGGATTACGAACCTGCTTATTTGAGTCGATATTCTAATATACTATACCGTTTTGCATATTTAAAATACAAAAGAAAATTACTAAATAATATGGAGGTTTCAAATCTTCGAAGAAGAAGTCCCGAAATGAAGAAGACATTTATTGATTAATAGAGGACTTTTAAATTTAAAGATCACAACGCATAATTTTAAGGTTATTCAAAAAACATTTCAGAAACAATGAATTTGTTCTCTATACATGTATAAAATATTATTTGAAGACATAACCGTCACAGACAACATTTCAAAGTCCGGATAAGCACGCGTTGAAAACATCTGATGGTAAAATACAAGAACATACCATTTACCTTAAGAAAAAAATCCACAGTCCTTCACAAAGATGCAACGGGGGGAGACTTTGAAAATGCCGAAGCAAAATGCAACGCTTACTAAATTTGAGATCTGAGAAAACTCATAATTGTGTAGAAACATAATAGCTGATAGAAGTTGGGGTGAGATCAGGTTAGATTACGTAAGTTTACTTTATCAAAATATACCAAATAAATGCATATTACTTGAAGTTTCGTTCTTTTTTACAATTTATAAGGTTATAAGTGTGGTAGGAAAGGCAAAAGACCATTTGCATTCGATTCGTCTGACATTCCTCGATCTAACGATACGAGACACGACTAGTCTGTCGTGAGAAACTAAAAGTCACCCTCACCCACCTTTAACAGAATCTAATGTAAAATATGACTTTTAGCAGATTACGTAAGTTTAGGTTACCAAAATATACCACATAAATGCATAATACTTCAAGTTTCGTTAATTCGATTCGTCTCTCGATCCCCGAACTAACGCGGTTAGTTTCACTTAGTCTCAACTTATTTTAGTTATTTGAGTCAGTTCCGAAACGTTATAATCAATTTTAATAGATTTGGTTAGCCGTCTAATCAACTATCGGTTAGTTTCACTGCGTCTCAATTTGTTTTACTTATTTGAGCTGGTTTCGATACGTTACAATCAATTTTAATAGATTTGATTAGTTTTGGTTTATCGTCTAACCGACTTTCAGTTAGCTTCATTTAGTCTCAAATTATTTCATTCACTTGAGTGGGTTCCGATACGTTATAATTAAGTTTACTAAATTTGGTTAGTTTTGGTTAATCGTCTAATAAACTTCCGGTCAGTTTCACTTAGTCTCAACTTATTTTAGTCATTTGAGTTCGTTCCAATAAGTTATAATCAATTTTAATAAATGTGGTTAGTTTGGGTTAGTCGTCTAATCAACTTTTGATTTGTTTCACTTAGTCTCAACTTATTTCACTTATTTGAGCTGGTTCTGATACGATATAATGAATTTTAATAAATTTGGTTAGTTTTCGCTAGTCGCCTAATCAACTTGCCGTTAGTTTCACTTAGTCTCAAATTATTTTAGTCATTTGAGTCAGTTCCGATACGTTATAATCAAGTTTAATAAACTCGGTTTCTTTTGGTTAGACGTCTAATCAACTTCCGGTTAGTTTCACTTAGTCTCAAGTTATTTTACTTATTTGAGCCGGTTCCGATATGTTGTAACCAATTTCAATAGATGTTGTTAGTCGTCCAATCAACTTTCGGTTAGTTTCACTTGGTCTCAACCTATTTTACTTATTTAAGCCGATTCCAATACACTATAATCAATTTTAATATATTTGTTTAGATTTGGTTAATCGTCCAATCACCTTTCGGTTAGTTTCACTTAGTCTCAACTTATTTTATTCATCTGAACCGGTTCCGACGCGTTATAATTAATTTTAATAGATTTGGTTAATTTTGGTTGGTCGTCCAATCAAGTTTCGGTTGGTTTCACTGAATCTCAACTTACTTTTGTAAGCGACAACGCGAACGTGACGGCACCGAAAGAGCTGTTCCTATTCAGACGGACCAGCTTAGGTCATCAATTTGATTTGGGCACCAACTACGCTCTTTGATATCGATGAATAGCTTATTTTTATTTTTGTTAGGAGTTATGATATAGTAACCTGATGTGTAAGCTTAGGGGATTTTGAGATAAGGAAATGTATCGCTAGAGAGTTTAATTTAGTTTGAATATTACGATGAAGGGAAGCGCTAAATGTTCGGGAAATAATTATTGTACCGATTTATATTTTATCTGTGCATTGATGAATATAGGTATACGTTTAAAATTGCTTGTCGAGAAACATTTTTTTTACCGTCAAATAAGTGGATAAATAAGACTGAAATTAAGCCTACACTTTAGTCAAATCCCATCGTCCTCCCCCAGGCTGAAGATCACCAAAGTACAAAGTCTGGAGCCGATCAATGACAGTTTGTGACAAGAGGGGCTGCATTGTATTGGCTGGCAGGAACGTCAAACTGGTGAGAGCAGTTTGATTACGGGGAGTGACGCCCCCACCATTCCGAGTTGCCACGGGATGTGGCCCATCAAATCCCATCGTCCTCCTCCAGGCTGGAGAACACCAAAGTAAAAAGTCTGGAGCTGATCACTGGGGAGTGATCCAACAAACCCCATTTCTACCCCTGTCAGACTAGGGACTGCCAAAGGAATGAGTCTGAGGCCGATGCTTCGAGTGGAAGCGGCCCTAGGTGGTAGATGCATAAGCCTACTCGCATCGTCCGGTGAAAGACTAACCCCACCAGAATTGGGAAGCGCTAAGTGGTTTTCCCAAATCACGTTCCGCTTCCGCGCTGGTGGTCCCGGGTTCCACAGTAGGAATATATGGACATGATGGTGCTTCCAGGATCAAAATATTCCGGAAGTAAACTCCCCGGCCATTCGGATCTCCGGGCGCTGGGTGGCCCTGGGAGCCCTTCATTCCACATTTCACAGACAGCAAAGATACCGAACCAACTTAGAATAGATTTCTGCAACATAAGAGGCCTAAATACAAACATAAATTCGGTACACCAACATCTACAAGCAAATAGACCACACATATTAGCCCTTACAGAAACACAAGTATGTTCTACAACAACAACATTGAACTACCTCTATCCTGGTTACGACTTACATACCCGATTTAGATATAAGTTCGGAATATGCCTTTTTGTCCGAAGCGACCTTTCGTGCCACCGCGAGGAAACACTCGACCCGAACAACCTTGACGTCATGTGGCTCAAGTTCACCGCCAAGGGATTAACCAAGTTTATATGTTGTCTCTATCGCCCTACGAGCGATAGAGCCTACCAAAGCTTTTTCTCAACACTAGCTACCACTTTTGACTCAATACAGGTCGATCACCCCAGTTCAGAAATAATCGTTCTGGGAGACTTCAATGCCCACAACACCAACTGGCTCAAACATCACA
This sequence comes from Pissodes strobi, assembly GCA_016904865.1. Classification (NCBI taxonomy): domain Eukaryota; kingdom Metazoa; phylum Arthropoda; class Insecta; order Coleoptera; family Curculionidae; genus Pissodes; species Pissodes strobi. The sequence goes on along the minus strand of MU186228.1, from coordinate 12,986 downwards.
ACAAGACCGACAACGAAGGTAGAGAAGCTGAAGCATTTGCCATCAGCTGCGGGCTTACTCAACTTGTAGACGAACCAACTCGAATCTCAGAGAGGGGCGAATTCGCCGGCCTCCTGGATCTTTCTCTGACCACCAATCCTGACCAGTACAAGGTTACAGTTGGTCCGCCATTAGGTACCTCCGACCACAAACTTATTACAACGGTTTGTGAATTGCCACCCATACAGAAGGATCCACCATTGCCTCGCAAAATCTGGCATTACAATTCTGCAAACTGGGACGATCTAAGGCAGTTCTACCTAGATTTTCCTTGGCTCGACGTCTGCTTTGCCACTGACGACCCGTCAGACTGCTGCGAAGAGATCATGCAAGTAATCTCCTCAGGAATGGAAGCATACATCCCAAATTCCATCAAGTTACCATCAAAAGGAAAGCCCTGGTTCGACAAAAGATGCGAAAGAGCTGTAGGAAGGAAACAGCAAGCCTATAAGTACTGGCAGCAAAATCAGACCGCTGAAAATCGCAATTATTTTACCGAAGCGAGAAACGAGTGCAAGCGTGTGATCGACGAAACTAAGGACAAACACAATCAAAATCAGGAATTAACTTTTGCAATGCCCCAGTGGTTCCAGGAATTTCTGGTCGGTAGCAAAGGCAGTAAGTAACAACTTTACAAAAACGTCTCTCCCACCTTTGACGGACGAACGTGGCATCACGGCGGCTACAGCCAAGGAAAAAGTAAACATGCTTGCCAAAATGTTTTCATCGCACTCTACCTTAGACGTGCCCCAAGGCAGGACTCTCCCCACTATACCGAACATCAACACTACCATGGCAGAAGTCAAGTTTTCTAACCGTGATATTCGCAAAATCCTTAAAGAACTAGTTACGCAAAAGGCATCGGGACCGGACGGAATACCTGCCATCGTGCTAAAGAACTGCGCCAACGAACTAACACCCGTTTTTTCCAGGCTTATTTCTCTTTCTTACAGAAAAGGGATTTACCCATCCTCTTGGAAGGTCGCTCGAGTGCAACCTGTTCCACAAAAAGGCAAGAAAACCACGCCCTCAAACTATCGCCCAATTGTCTTGCTTCCAATAATCTCCAAAGTCATGGAACGTGTAGTCAACCAGCAACTACTCGAGTACCTCGAGAGCAACAGAATAATCAGCGATAATCAATACGGCTTTCGCAAAGAGAGATCGACAGGAGATATATTGGCCTATGTCACTCATATATGGAGTAGGGCAATTGAAAACTACGGAGAGTCTCGAGCGATTGCGTTGGATATTTCAAAGGCATTCGACAGACTTTGGCATGACGGACTGCTCAACAAACTGCCGTCCTTGGGACTGCCCGGCTCTCCCTGCAGCTGGCTGGCCACTTTCCTTAAGAACCGATCCCTACACGTTGCAGTCGATGGACACATCTCGGACACATTCACCATCAACGCGGGCGTGCCTCAGGGCGCAATACTTTCACCAACTCTGTTCCTCATCTATATTAATGACCTGCTGATCGAAACGAATAATCCTGTTTACAGTTTTGCAGATGACAGTACCTTTGTCTCCCACTTTAGATCAGAAAAACCCTTACCAGCGACTGAGGCTCATCACCGCAGACAGGAGCAGATTACAGCAATTAATCAAGACCTGGAGAAAGTTCAAACTTGGGGCGACCGAAATTTGGTCCAGTTCAATGCAGCAAAGACCCAAGCAGCAACGTTTACTAAGAGGGCCAATACAGCGGGCCCTGACATCATTATGGCAGGATCGACCATTCCTTCATCCTCGTCAATCGGGCTGCTGGGTGTCTCGGTCAACAGCAATATGTCATGGCATGACCATGTTGCTAACATCGCAAAATCAGCCTCCCACAAGCTTGGTGCGCTATTTCGCAACAAAAAACTCTATACACCGCAGCAGTTGCTCTTGCTGTACAAAGCGCAAATAAGACCGTGCTTAGAATATTGCTCACATATCTGGGGTGCCGCACCAAAGCATACCCTAAAGCTGCTGGATTCCATTCAGAAGAGGGCTGTGCGTCTCGTCGGCGATCCGGAGTTGACCCGGAATCTGGATAGTCTGGAACATCGCAGACATGTGGCCGAGATGTCTCTGTTTTACAGATACTTTCACGGCAGATGTTCCCAGGATTTGGCCCGCATAATCCGGCCCCTGGCAACTCCTGTCAGACAGTCCCGACAGACGGCAGGAACGCACCAGTTCGTCGTACAAATCGAAACACCTAGAACATCGCTTTACCAGAACTCCTTTGTCTGGCGCACTGCATCACTGTGGAACTCACTCCCAGGACATCTGTTTCCCACTAATTACGACCTACAAATATTCAAGAACCGTGTCAATCAACATCTTCGCACACACACCGCTCGTCGAGCGCCATAGGATGTCCCTTTAGTGTGTGTGCCACTGCCATAAAAAAAAATTGAACGGTTTCCGATATGTTATAAACAATTTTAATAGATAGGGATAGTTTTGGTTAGTCGTCAGTTCAAATATCGGTTAATTTCACTTAATATCAACTTATTTTAGTCATTTGAACCGGTTACGATCCGTTATAACCAATTTTAAAAGATTTGGTTATTCTTGGTTAATCGTCGAATAAACATTCTGTTAGTTTCACTTAGTTCCAACTTATTTTATTTATTTGAGCTGGTTCTGATACATTATAATCAATTTTAATAGATTTGGTTAGTCTTGGTTAATCGTCGAATCAACTTTCGAGTAGATTCACTTAGTCTCAACTTATTTTAGTCATTTGAGTCAGTTGCGATACGTTATAATCAGTTTTAATAAATTTGGTTAGTATTGGATAATCGTCGTATCCAACTTCTAGTTAGTTTCACTTAGTCTCAACTTATTTTACTTATTTGAGCCGGCTCCGATACGTTATAATCAGTTTTAATAGATTTGGTTAGTTTTGGTTAGTCGTCTAATCAACTTTCGGTTAGTTTCACTTAGTCCCAACGTATTTTAGTTATTTGAGTCGGTTTCGGTACGTTATTATCAATTTTAATAGATTTAGTTAGTTCTGGTTAGTCGTCTAAAAAGCTTTCGGTTAGTTTCACTTAGCCTCAACTTATTTAACTTATTTAAGCTGGTTCTGATACGTTATAATCAATTTCAATAAATTTGGTCAGATTTTATTAGGCGTCTAATCAACTTTCGGTTAGTTTAACTTAGTCTCAACTTATTTTAGTCATTTGCGTCGGTTGCGACACGTTATAATTAAGTTCAATAACTTTGGTTAGTTTTGGTTAGTCGTCTAATCAATTTCCGGTTAGTTTCACTTAATCTCTACTTATTTTAGACATTTCAGTCGGTTTCGATGCGTTATAATCAGTTTTAATTCAACTTTTGGTTAGTTTCACTTAGTCTCAACATATTTCACTTATTTGAGCTGGTTCTGATACGTTATAATCAATTTTAATACATTGGGTTAATTTTGATTAGTCGTCTAATTAACTTGCGGTTAGTTTCCCCTTCCTAGATCTGTGGTTAGTTTCACTTAGTCTCAACCTATTTTAGTTATTTGAGTCGGTTCCTATACGTTATAATGAAGTTCAATAAATTTGGTTAGTTTTGGTTAGTTGTCTAATCACCTTCCGGTGAGTTTCACTTAGTCTCAACTTATTTTACTTACTTGAGCCGTTCCGATACGTTATAATGAGTTTTAATAGATTTGGTTAGTTTTGGTTAGTCGTCTAATCAACTTTCGGTTAGTTTTACTTAGTCTCAGCTTATTTTAGACAATTGAACTGGTTCCGATACGTTCTAATCAATTTTAATAGATTTGGTTAGTGTTGGTTAGTCGTCCAATCAACTTTGGGTTATTTTCACTTAGTCTCAATTTATTTTACTTATTTGAGCGGGTTCCGATACGTTATAATCAGTTATGCATAAACCGTGTCGTTCACTAAAATTTTCCGTGTTGTGATACGACCTTGGAAACTCATTGTCAATAAACCAAAGTATTCATCTGAACCGTCTCCGATACGGTATAGTCAAATATAATGTTTCTGGTTAGTTTTCGTTAGTCGCCAAAATTCGGTTCGTTTTGGTTAGTTTTAACTTACTTTAATTTGTGTAACCTATTTCGATATATTTGAGCCCGTTTTGGTGCTTTTGGTTATTTCATTAGTTTTGGTTAGTCATTCAATCAACTTTCCCAAATTCGGTTAATTTGGGTTATTTTTCACTTACTGTTATGTATTATTTATCCTGAAATAATACAACCGTACTAATACCAAACTAGATATTTATTATTCGATAAATACAACTCCCGTCGAGTGATTTAGTTCCGCGCGATAGCTCGACTGGTCGCTTCCCAAAAACGTATCTCTTGATAAACAGGTCACACAAAAAATAGTAACTAAATATGCATGCATATATTATAAATATATGTGTTTACCTATAGAACATCCTCCCCTTTAATTAAAAAAAAAACTAACTTTCTAAATTGAAACAAACATGGAGGCAACTCTACATTAACATTAAAATTCTAATTAAGATCATAAGAAAGTTTATATAATTTGTAAGCGATCGGGCTGTTGAATTAAACTACGTCTTCTAAGCACTCGTGAAGCACTAACATCATTATTAATACACATATTATCTGAGGCGTCCTCTAATATCGTTATATCATTTGTTGGGGAGTTGTTCGTCAAAGTAGATCGTGGAAGAATAGCGGCGTTATTATCTGAATAATATTTTTTTAACTGGCTCAGATGTCGCTTCCATTTCTGTCCACCATCTATCCCAACCATGTAAGTCCTTCTGCCCAGAACTTTGCATATAACCGCTTTACACCAATTCTCTGAATCTGCACGATAGTCCCGTGCCCATACCGTATCCCCATCCTTAAAAGAAACTTCACGAGGCTTTTCACTCTTTTTTTGTATTTGATTTTGTTTTTTTTTAACCACACTTTGTGTGAAAGGTAATAATAAATCAAATTTAGTTCTCAAACTTCGCCCCAATAATAATTTTGCAGGACATTCGCCAGTTGTTGTATGCGGGGTATTCCGATATTGGAATAAAAACGTGTCTAGAATAAAATTTATATCCTTAACTCCATCATTATTGGCCTTTAGGATCGATTTTTTCATTATTTTTACTGCCGACTCCGCTAAGCCATTAGTCTCGGGATGATAAGGCGCCCCTGTTTTGTGCGTTATCCCATATTGCTCAAGAAACTCCTGAAAATCCTTGGAGCAAAAAGCAGTACCATTATCGGTACATACCTCTTTAGGAATGCCAAAACGTGCAAATAATCCTCTGAAGCAGTTTATTACAGTTTGAGAGCTCAAATTGTTTACCAGGAAACATTCCAGCCACTTTGATGTTGCATCTTCGATTACTAAAAAGTATCTATTACAACACGGGCCAAAAAAATCAGCGTGCAACCGACTCCAAACTTTATCTGGGTAATCCCATAAAACTAAGGAAGGTTTAGAAGGACTCGCTGCAAATACAGCACATGATTTACAACGTTGAGCAATTTTTTCAATCGCTTCATCTAAATGTGGCCACCAAAAATACGAACGCGCAAACGCCTTAATTTTTACCGCACCCATGTGAGTGGAATGCAATTCTTGCAAAATACAATCTCGAAAATCGGGGGGAACAATCAAACGATACCCCCATAAGAGGCAACCTTGTTCAACAGAAATCTCATTTTTGTCTACTAAAATATGGCCTCAGCTCTAACGACGGGCACTTTTCTGGCCAACCCTGACGAACAAAAAACAAAACCTTGCTTAGAATGTTATTACGAGAAGTTTTTTTTTAACCATTTGAAAATCGACAGGAAAAGAAGCATTTTTAGGTACAACATATATGATACTCTGTCATGTTTTTCGTCGCTCAATAAAAATGATTTGCACTCAAAATGTCCACCAGTTTGCCCATTTAAACGTGACAAAAAATTTGCATAATTATTTTTTGACGTTACATATTTAATTTCATAATTGAAAGCCGAAAGGATGTAGGCCCAGCGTTGCAGACGATTCGCTGCAAATGGTAAACCTCTCTTATCCCCAAAAATAGCTAATAAAGGTTTATGGTCTGTACACAGTACAAATTTTGAACCATACAAATATTGAAAAAATTTACGAATTCCAAAAATAATTGCAGCAGCCTCCTTTTCGATTTGTGAGAAGGATAATTCACCGGAATTAAGTAAGCGGGAGGCAAACGCGATGGGCTTCTCTGAACCATCCTCATAACTATGACTAATAATAGCCTCTAGACCTACACTGGAAGCATCTACCATGAGCCTAATGGGTCTACTAGGATCGAAGTGCGCGAGTACTAAAGGAGCTTTCAAAATATCTTTTACGCGGCAAAAACTCTGATTACACTGCTTGGACCAAGACCAGCGTATATTTTTTTTTAATAAATTATACAAGGGTTGCAAAATTGTGGAGGCGTTAGGTATGAATTTGCAGTAATAATTTACCATTCCTAAAAACGATTTTAATTCGGCCACGTTAGTGGGCTCTTTGACTTTATTAATAGCCTCAATGCGCTCCTCCGTTTTATGCAAACCGTACTGATCAATTCTGTGTCCCATATACGTAACAGCTTCTTCGAAAAAAACACATTTTTCTTTACGGACCTTTAGACCACAATCTTTTAGTTTTTTAAACACCATCTCCAGTCTACTTAGATGTTCTTGGTCATTTTTACCGGTAATTAAAATGTCGTCCAAAAAGCTACGACCCCAGGAATATTATTAATTAATTGGTCAATAATATTTTGAAATATCGAAGGAGCACAGTGAATGCCAAATGGAAGTCTTTGGTATGAAAATAACCCCTTGTGGGTCGAAATAGTAACTAATTTTGTAGAATCCTTTTCTAAAACTATTTGCTGATAGGCCTCTGATAAATCAATTTTTGAGAACTTTTGTCCGCCTTCCAATTGACTAAATAGGTACTCTATTCTTGGAAGAGGATACTGCTGAACTTCTAATTGAGGATTTAATGTGATCTTAAAATCGCCACAAATTCTCAATCCACCGTTCTTTTTAAGAATGGGAACAATAGGTGTAGCCCAATGAGAAAACTCCACCGGAATTAAAGTATTATTTCTAACTAAACGATCAATTTCGTTCTCTATTTTCGGCTTTAAGGCAATCGGAACCGGTCGTGCTTTAATGAAACGTGGCTGCGCCCTTTCTTTTAGTTTCAATGAGATCTTAAATTTAGTAAATGTTCCTAGGGCTCCGTTAAAAAGGCCTTCATAATTCTGAAGCCATTTTTCTAGTCTGGCAGAAGAATCTACGTGAAATATATTACTTAACTTATCTAGTTTATAAATTCCAAAATTTAACATTTTCAAACCATTACGACCTATTAAGGGTGGTCCCCCATTTTGAATAACATAAGTTTTTAATTTATGATGTTCTTGTTCATAACAAATGTTTAAATATAAAAACCCTAACGGTTTAAATGAAACACCTACATAATCTCTTAAAGACAAATCATTCTCATATAATTTTAAATTCTTGAAATATCTTAAATATATTTTTTCTGAAATAGCGGCATGCGCAAATCCCGAATCAATCTCAAAATTTATGGGAATATTCTCAACTAAAATTTGAATATAGATGGGTTTGACATTTGTCTCCTCATCGCATGTAACAATATTTATATCTTTACATAAACTATTCGAAATATTTGAATGCAAAATTCTGTCTTTAATGTTGAAAACATATTCATCGGAAGTGTCAGAACCACTTATGTTATCCTGAGTTTCTAAAAAGTTTTGGCGAGATGAAATTTTACACACAGGGGCCAGATGGCCTTTTTTCCGCACTTATGGCATACATAGCTTTTATACTTACAGTCAGATGAATTATGAATCAATCGACCACACACCGAGCACTTGTTTCGATAATTCCCTTGATACCTGCTTCTTCCCTGATTTTGATCCTCAATGAGTTCCTGAGAACTGCCTTTTGTTTGCTGATGAAACATCTGCCCTTGCCTTCGACCTTGTCTACTAGTGGAAGGATAAGAATCTCGGTGAGTAAAGTGAATATCCTCGCTTTCAGTTTTTACCATAATATTTCCTCTATTTAACTCAGAGGCCCTTTCACTTTGTTCTGCGAGGGACGATTCTTTAGCCAGTGCAATTCTAACCACAGATGACAATGTAACGGTGGTTTTCGTAGCATCTTCCTCAAAAATTCTTTCAGATATACGGCTTTCTCCAATCCCAATTGTGAATATATCTCTCATTAGTAGATCGAGAGATATATTTGCTGAAAAACCGCAATTCCCGGCCAAACTTTTCACTCTGGCCTCCCAGTCACAAATTTTTTCTTCTGGAAGTTTTTTTGCCTTGTAAAATTTAAGCCGTTCACTAAAATAAGATTTTACTTGAGAGAAATGTTTTAAAAGAATTTTATCTAGTTCCTCGTATGAGACCTCTGAAGGAGTTTTAGGAACGCCCAAATTATTTAATAGCACATAGCATTCCTCACTTAGAGTATTTAACAGAATGGCTCTTTTTCGATTGGCACACGTTATTTCATTGGCTAAGAAAAACTGTCCTAGTCTTTCAGAAAACACTGTGTAGTTAGAATTTTTAGGATCAAACGCATTTAGCGCACCCAATAATGAAGAAGCCATTCTATCTTCACCTATAAAATATACGATTTTTATTTATCCACAGTTTAATTGTATTGTATTCAAACTACACTACAACCCGTGAGTTCAATTGAAAATCCTCGTCGCCACTGTTATGTATTATTTATCCTGAAATAATACAACCGTACTAATACCAAACTAGATATTTATTATTCGATAAATACAACTCCCGTCGAGTGATTTAGTTCCGCGCGATAGCTCGACTGGTCGCTTCCCAAAAACGTATCTCTTGATAAACAGGTCACACAAAAAATTGTAACTAAATATGCATGCATATATTATAAATATATGTGTTTACCTATAGAACACTTACTATAATATTTTTAATCTGTTTCGATACGTTTAAGCCATATTTGGTGCTTTTGGTTAGTTTTGGTTAGTCGTAGATTGGGTTAGATAGTCGTCGTAGGTAGGCGTTCAATCAATATTCAATTAATTTGAGTTAGTTTTCGGCGCCGATACGTTATAATCGAATTTAATCTTTTTAGGTTAGTTTTAGGTTAGTCGCCAAAATTCGGTTCGTTTTGGCTAGTTTGAACTTACTTTAATATTTTTAATCTGTTCCGATACGTTTTAGTCTTTTTGGAGTTTTTGGTTACTTTCGATTAGTCGTTGAATCAACTTTCGGTTAGTTTCAGTTAGTTCCAATTTATTTTAGTAATTTGAACTGGATCCGATAGGTTATAACCAATTTTAATTTTTATGGTTAGTTTTGGTTATTCGCCAAATTCGGTTAGTTAGTTTTAACTTACTTTCACTTTTTTTAATTTGTTCCGATTTATTTTAACCCTTGTTGTACTTTTGGTTATTTTAGTTAATTTGGGTTAGTTTGGGTTAGTCGTTCAATCAACTTTCGGTTAGTTTCAGTTAGCTTTAATTTATTTTTGTCATTTGAACCGATTCCGTCCTCAGAAACTGACTAACATGATCTCTCACATATATTACGTGATGTGCCAAATGTAGCATGCACTTTTTCGTGATTTGATACCACATAATAGGAAAACAAAAGGATTTTCAATGTTAAAACTCTATTCATCTTGCTTAGGGTTCGTTCGCAAAAATGAATTTCTAGTTGAAAATGTTTTTCACGCAGGCGTGGTCAGAAATAAATCCGAAATTAGCTACTTCTAGTTGAAAAAATAATTTAGTTTTATTTGATTTTTATTGGCTTATTGTGGAATTGCGATTTAGTGAATATATGAATAACGAAATGAAAAATTAAAAATAAGTTTTTCAGTTTTCTAGGTGTAGTAGTATCTAATAATTAATGCATTCATTTTATCCTTTTTAGGGGGTTGCGACGTTGCGTATCAGAATATTTGGTTTAAAAACAATGCGTTTACACAAAATAATTTAAGACTCTTTGCTGGGGGTAGGTCCTTTCTATGGACCCGTGAAAGTACTTTGAATTTATTGTATAAGAAATATGACAGTAATGTCGAAAGTTTGGCGATTAGAAATTAAAAAAAAGTGGGAAGTCACTTCTTCGGAATTAAAAATGTTATATAATTTAATAGAGTAAGCTTCGAATTGTGAGGCAATATGGAGAGTTATTAAACTGAACTATAAAAAAAACACATAGACAATTAAAATAAAAAGAAACAAGATGCTCCAGATATAAATAAAATAATACTGCAATCCACGCTGCAAGCGTAGTTTTAATTCCACCAGCGGCTGAGTGTAATAAATTAAAAAAGGCACCAGAAAGTTTTACAGAAAACCAAGAAACAGAAGTGATATACTTAAATAAAATAAAGGAGATACAAAAGAAAGACAAAAAGAAAAAATATATTTGAAGAGAAGAACAAAAATTTTATAAATTAGCGAGAATAGAAAAATGTTTTGTTAACAGCAAATAACAACCTTCCACAAGAAAGGTATAATTTGTTAAAGGAACTTATAAAAGAAGAGGATTTCTCTTATACAAACATTTTTTAACATAGTTAAGAAATGTGTAAATATTTTTGTCTTTTTTTAAGAGTTGGCGTTTTATATTTGTGTTAATATTCCTTTTCTTCAAAGAATTGTGCTTTTTTGTTTTTATAAGCTTTCTATAGCTACATGTATGATACATTTTTGTTATTGCTTATGTTATTTCTTCAAAATAAAATAGACTAATGAAACCCAAATCAACTAAAAAAGAATCCCTGATATTTAAGTTTATGTTACAAAAGAACACATATATAATCTATATCAAAACTGAAATCTAGATGTTGGGTTTTGTCGAATAATAATTCATCATAAATATTTTTACACCTTAACCCTACCCCCTAGAAAAAAAATTCTGTTGTGAAGTTTTTCGGAGACTAAACTTACAGAGTCAGAGGCTCCGGTGTTTTCGTGCAAACAAGAACTGTTATTATTATATATAGTGTGCAACTCGTGTGGCAAACTCTTTTCATACTCGTGTGAATTATGACACAACTTTTAATTCGTTTCGAACATTTATTGTCGCAAAGTTTACTCATGGCGAGCGGAACTATTTAATTGAATCAATATTTCAAGATTCTAATTTTATATAACAGGGCTGCATTAAAACATAAACGTGCATACTCCTTTACCATCAGGGGCGGTTGTAAATGGGCGATATCGAATAATAAAACTCTCATAATAGTATATTATGATATAAGTGTATAAGAGGGCCTTTAAAGCACGCGCGACATATTTCAAAACACGACGCGCAGCGGAGTGTTTTGTAAGTCGCAAGGGCTTTAAAGGCATCTTATACACGTATATCATACGCTATTTTTTATTACGAATGCATCATGATCTCAAATCTGTTTTAAATATTAAACTTAAGGGATATATTGACGAATATATTAATCTGTCACATTTGGCACGTTCAAATATATCTATAGCAGCCTTTAAAAAAGTAGGCGCACCATAAACATCATTTTAAGCACGCTGCAGCGTGCGATAATCGTTGATTATGATGCATGCGTAATAAAAAATATTTTTACTAAATAGCCATTATTACAAATTATGGATTCCAAATACTATTGTCGATAATTTGTGCAACGCTGAAATACCGGCAGTATCAAATCACATTTAAATAACCGTGGTACGGAAAGGGTAAATGTCGGCCAGCTCTATATATGATTTGGTATCCTTATTTATTCGTCCTAATGAATATTTTATTATTTACAGCAATAGCGAATCATAGATAGATGTAACTAAAAGTAATAAACAATAAAATCAGGGTACAGGCATAAATAATTTGTCTACTTGCAACAGCGGCTACATCTGCAATTTGTCAAAGTTAATTTTAAAGTGCAATAGTATACTATAGAATAGGGTTTATCACATGCTATATTCCATCCCACTGAAATCTTCGTAGAAATATAGGGATGAGTTTCAAGACCGGCTACATCCGGCGGAAAGTTAGTTTCAAAACGGCTTTATCCAAATTACAGAATTTGATCTCTTGCGCATACTCATGCATCTCATGCTATGCAGCAGAACAATCTTGATTCGGCTGAGTAGGGTGTTAGTACTCTAACAACAAAAAAGTACGGTATGCGGTCAAATAGTAATAAAATGTAGAAAACAATTGATGAATATCCTAAAGACGCATCACGAAAGAAAACGTGCAATAAAATTACATGGAAAGGAAATAAAGAAAAACGCCGCACATATGTCTTTTATCCTAACCAAAAATGTATTAATTTTTCTAAAAATTTATTAATTTTAACATTGGAAATGTTTTTGTTTTCCTATTATGGGGTATCAAATCACGAAAAAGTGCATGCCACATTTGGCACATCACGTAATATACGTGACAGATCGTGTTAGTCTGTGTCTGAGGACGGAATCGGTTCAAATGACAAAAATAAATTAAGACTAACTGAAACTAACCGAAAGCTGATTGAACGACTAACCCAAACTAACTAAAAGTAACCAAAAGCACAAAAAGGGTTAAAATGAATCAGAACAAATTAAAAAAA
>MU186227.1:33398-92647 GCA_016904865.1 Pissodes strobi | reverse complement strand
TCTCGAAAACGAAAGCAAGATACGAAAACAAATTAAGAAACAAAAATATTGTATTTTTAGCTGCTTAATACGAAAAAAATATAACATTTTTAAAAGAGTCAGTACGATGCCCCCCGGGACGCCAGTGGACATTTTATTTTTAATCTAATAAAGGCTAAATGAGCCGCCTATTACTACAGATAACCCTATTAAATTTCAACAAAATCGGTAAAAGCATATTTAAGATATAAATAAAAATATCGATTTTATCAAAAAAGTTTGGAAATGTAATAAACCGGTTTTTACTTTTTTTATCGAAAACAACGCAAGATACGAAAACAACTCAAGAATCAAAAATATTGTATTGTTAGTTGCTTAATACGGAAAAAATATAAAATGTGTGAAAAAGTCAGCGGCGCACGCTTTTTTTGTCAATAATATTCGGTATGATGCCCTCCGGGACGCCACTGGACTTTATATTTTTAATCTAATTAAGGCTAAATGAGCCCCTTTTTACTACAGATAATCTTGCCAAATTTCAACAAAATCAGTAAAATCATATTTAAGATATTAACAAAAAACTGATTTTTTATAAAAAGTTTGACACCCTGTATCTTGGAAACTATGCATTTTCGGACCCATGTTCATATGAAAAAATGTTCATGATTTCTTATGTAGAATCACCATCTGTAATTTGGCGATGTTATTTCCGGACACCCTATATACAGGGTGTTTCAAAAAACATGCGCCAACGCTCGGCCGGAGATTCATCATCTAAAAATAAGAAAAAAATTTGATATAAACGTAGGTCCGGAAATGCTTAGTTTTCAAGATACAGGGTGTTGAACATTAAAAAAAAAAATCGGATTTTTTAAAATATCTTAAATATCCTTTGTCCGATTTTGTTGAAATTTGGCAGCGTTATTTACAGTAATAAGGGGCTAATTTTTCTTTAACTAGATTAAAATTATCAAGTCCAGTGGCGTCCCCAAAGGCACCTTGTCGAATATTTTTGTCGAAAAAAATGTACGCCACTGACTTTTTTGCAATTTTTATATTTTTTCATGATTAAGCCACTAAAAATAATGATTTTTTTGTCTCTTGAGTTGTTTTCATATCTTACCTCATTTTCGAAAGAAAAAATAAAAAGCATATTATTGCATGTCCCTGGTCTGAACAAAAACATGCACCAACCAACGCTCGGCGAGAGATTGGCCATCCAAAAATACTAGAAAAAGTTCTAATAAACATTGGTTCACAAATGCTTAGTTTTTGAAATAGAAGGGAGTTAAGAAAAATCCTAAAAATCTAAAACGTTTTAGAGATATTTGGTTGAAACTTTGGTAAAATGATGTGATGCATTGATAGTAATTTTTCACCAAACTAAAATACATCTTTTGAAGCGTACATTTGGGTATACCTATTAATAAAATTGTAAAAAAATGCCAACTATATCAAATTGCCATGCTGTATCGGCTGCTGAGTGCAGGTCAGTATCTATCGAGGTTCCCGACTTCCCACTTACCATTTGTCTAGTGCAGCCGCATTCCGGACTCGCGGATGCTATGACAGTATCGCTATATTCCATGCGTGCGCGCGCACCTGCGCGTCATGTCTTCGTGATGCAACCAATCGTTTGTATGTGCCCTGGTGGTCTAGGGGTTTGCATGATTAGCCTTCACTTGGGCGACGCGAGTTCAAACCCCGTCGGTGTTTTAATTTTTTTTTAAGGTTATATTTCTAAATTGTTTTTTCTTGTTTTTGGGTATGTCTTGGGTTAGATTGGGTTAGTACCTGGTTAGTTTCCTTTTCTTGAGCCCCCGTAGCGAGCGGAGGGCCATTCGAAAGGTGAAATATGGCATGGAATGTAGCGATACTGTCACAGCATCCGCGAGTCATTCCGGGGCTGAAATGTGACTGCGTTTACAGTTAAATCTTGCTGCTGCTTTATAGACGAGCTTTGTGAATTCTGAATGCAACTGCATTCGTTTCGAGGGTCAACAACGGCTGGGCGAAATATATTAAATTGCTATGCGTTATCGGCTGCTGGGTGCAGGTCAGTAGCTGTCGAGCAGTGTTGCCAATTAGCGTGTAATTACACGCTTTGTGTGCGTTTTGATTGCCTTGCGTGCATTTTTCGAACGCTCTCAAAAAGCGTGTATTTTGTGTGTAATTTCACAAAAGGCGTATATTTTGAATGTAATTTTGTAAATTGAAAAACCCTTGTGTTTTTTTACGGCTTTCCAAGCCAAAGCCGAAATACCATTGCCATCTATTGTAATAAAAAATAAATAGGACTAGACGTGCTTTCCTGTTCTGATTTACAAATCCAGCGGCATCTGTCGGGCTATGACCCACTATACGGCTGTTCAGTTTGTTTAGAGTTTTAGGCTTTGCTTTTATCTATTTTCTGTTAGGTAGGTGTTAGCACTGTCAGCACCTAAACTTGATGAGCATGGGGTTCCCCATGGAATTTTGGTGCCATGTTCACTGTGTGCACAGTATTTTTTGTTGTTTGTTCGTTTTTGGTTTTACTTATTCCTTTCGTAGTGCTATGTATTGTGCGGCTTAAATTAGTGTTATTTGTTATTTTATTTTTGTGTTTAATATTAAGAATTTTAGAACTAGATGCTTGTTAACATTTTTGGTAGCCTAAACATGATATAACGAAAAAAGTAATAGATTCTTTTTCCCTTGGAAATAGCGTAATAGAAAATACCTGATTATAATAGATCTATTACTATTGTAATAGGGGTGGCAACACTAGTCACCACGACTGTCACGTGGCAGTTGTGACAGCACAGAATTTTCCTTGTCAAAGCAAAATACAAACCCAAGTGTGACAGCTGACAGCGTGACACCACAAGTCACCTCTGTCTTGTGTTACATTTTTATTTTTTAGTTGAGCCGGGCGCAGGTACTTCATTCTTAATCATCCGCCCGCCTGACAAGCCCTGGAGTTGCGCGTTTGCATCACAAACACATTTCTGACAAACATGTTACGGTCGAGGAAATTGCTGTCAGCGCGTCTCGTGGTACAGTGGTCAGATTCTGTGCTTGCGAAGGGATGGTCCGCGTTCGATTCCCGTCGGTAACAAGACTTTTTTAATATTTTTAAGGTTATGTTTGTTCCTTATTTTAAATTTGGGTTAGTTCTATTTCGTTGCGCCCCAGAGCGAGCGAAGCGAGATGAGGGCATTGAATAAAGTGAAACTAAATATTCGCGCGCAAGCCCAGGTTTCGTCAGCCGGATGGACTTGTGTAGATGGTTAAGAGTAAAATGTGTGCGAACCGAGCCTGTTGGTTGACCGGAGACAGGGTTGACCACTAGATTTGGGCCCATTTCTCAAACTCATTCGTCAAAAAAGTTATTCTTTCTTCCTGATTTTTCAAAATATTAAAATGTAGGTGGAGACTAAAGTCTAGGTCTCAATGACAACTGGGCGCCCGACAGTATTGCCATTGTAAGTAATATTTCACTTCACGCATGGGACGTAACCTACTAAAACTAACCAAAAATAACCCAAGACTTGCCCAAAATGAAGAAAAAAACCTTTTACAAACAAAATCTTTAAAAAATGAAAAGAAAATTCATGGGAATAGATCCCGGGCCGCCGTATCACAGACATTGCATCTAGCCACTGGACCACCAATGCAGTTGGAAGCAATAATTGATTGCACCGCAAAAGCATGGGTAAACTAGCATTGTTTTACCCTTATATGTAACAAGTTCTACATATATGGTTTTACCGATAAAACACTGGCGATGCTGTCGGGCGCCCAATTGCCATTCGGACCTAGACATAGATACGCGCGTCTGCTTATAGCAAATTTTCAACCTTCAGACCTGCCCATTTGGCAGCAGCCCGCTGTGGTCATTCTAATATTTCACTTCACAACGAGCGGATAGCCATCTGCTCGCTCCGGGGGCGCAACCAAACAAAACTAACCAAAGGCAATGCCCAAAATCAAGAAAAAAAAAAACTGATAAATATATGAATTAGCACGTACGCATGCGTGAAGGCTCAAAACTACTGTAGGTAGACGGGAATGACTTAAATTAGGTGGTGTGTAAAAAGTGTGTATTTGTGAAACCAAGTGCGTGTAAAAGCGTGCAATTTGAACAGCTCATTGTGTAATTTCACAAATTCAGATCGGCAACACTGCTGTCGAGGTTCCCGACTTACCATTTGTCTAGTGCAGCCGCATTCCGGGGCTGAAATGTGACTGCGTTTACATTTAAATCTTGCTGTTGCTTTATAGACGAGCTTTGTGAATTCTGAATCTGAGTTGAACTATTTTTAACGGAAGGAACGGTTCTGAGTTGAACTGTTCCTAACGGAAGGGAAGGAAACCTTTCATCGTAATTGTTATTTCTATCATATTTGTTTTTCTTCGCCTGGTTTCTCCTTCTGCGGTATCCAATTTTCTCAGTGTAATTATCTCTCCCAGCATATTCACTTTTCTCAGAATTATTATTATTGCTTCTAACATATTAATTTCTCGTGTAATAATTTCTGCTATCATATTTATTTTTCTTAAAATAATTATTTCTATCGACATATCCATTGTTACCATTAATTTTATCTCTTCTAGTATACCAGAAGAAAGTCTTTTTCCAATTAAACGTGAAGGATTTTTGTTGCTGTCGCAGCAGCTATTGACAATGATAGTTCTTTGGGCACAGAACTAGCCACAGTACATTTATATTTCAACGCAAATTTGGAAACATTTCGATAAATGATTTTCATTTCTTCCCATAGCTCCAATGGATTCACTTTCAAACTTCTGCATGGCACATACATATACTGTATGAGCTCATTTGGTTCCCCATCCTTTATTGCGTTTAGTCCAGTTCAGTTGGGATTCTAGGTATAGGCATTTTCCGGAGTCGTCAGTCTTTTTCTGGTTGATTGCGGTTTGCGTTTTTCGATATATATCCAGAAATTTATTGATACTTTCGAGATATCGGCAAGCATTTATCGATAGAAATATATCGATAATTTGTAGCTATATATCCATATATGCAAAATATCGATATATACTTGCCATTCCTATGTCTGACAATCACGGAATCACAATCGTGAACGCCAACGTTCAACCAACGTTGAGTATGACTTATGAGTAGATGACTGAACAGACTAAATTAAATTTAAAGACTACAAACTACTTTACTTCTGTACAGTATACGTTAACCCTACACCCTACTAGAACTAGACTACACTGTGAGTTAAAAGTTGAAACGAGAGTGTGTCGTATGCCCGCCCAGCTTTGCCTTTTCGCTTCCTCTCATATCGTTAGTGCCTATAGTGTTTAGGAACATTTTCAGTTTGGGAACTTTTAATACAATGGCTTCCACGTTGGATTCACAAAGACTAACTGAAGAGGAGCAACAAGAAATCACGGAGAGGTTGAGTGAGGTAGGAAGCATTTGTATGTGTCGTTTTCAGAATTTCCTTCGATTTTAACCTAGCCACTAGACAGCAAGTTTGTCGTGTTTTGATTCTTTGACGTTCAAGAACACACAATTGGACTGACACATTTAGCGTTTGTTGTAGCAACGCCCAATCTATCTAGATATATTTGCCTATCCTATCCATTTACGAGTTTTATTGGAAAATTGGTTTGTCCAAGGATGAAATATCATGCTTTAATAATTTCTCAAGATCCTGTTTTTTTTTTTAATGTTAAATATGTTAAATAACACTTTAAATCAAATTTTTAAAACTTGTGAGTCATATTATTCTTAAGTACTCTGTTTAACTTGCTAACAATAATTAATTTTTAATTATTCTTGATATTTAAATAGGTACTGAAAGTTTGTGTTTATTGTTATGCAAAAGAGGTTTAATTTTTCTGTTACCTCAATGTTTTAGGTCATTGTGACTACATTTACTTATTGAATGAATTAGCTCATCATAAGATAAGATTAGATAGCTTTTTATTTCTACAGATATAGTAATATTGAGAATAAAACATTTTACATCTAAGGAATATGCCAATATAGAAGTCCCAGTCCTAGAAACTATGATTCAAATAAAAATGCATGTGGCAATAATAAACTGGTGTACTTTGACAATTCAAGTGATCTAAATTTTTGGGTCTTGTGATTTATAGATATCTACGACTTTGCAGATTTTCTTTTTTTTTTCACTAGAAAGAGGGTGCCTTGGGGTAGTTTGTCAAAAAAATCTGAGGATCACCCACATTTGAGCAAAAAAAATGCCCCCAAAGTTCAAGTTTTGATACAAATTTGCAGCACCACTTCACAAAAGCACTAGAAATATAGGCAGTATAAACTTGAATTTAATTTATTTTTTTAAAACAAATCCTTTATTCAAGTATTCTCTTTTTTTATGTTTACAATGGTTACTAAAACTATCTCTACACAATACTCAAATGCAGGTATCTCCTAAGCAATGCTTACAGCCTTGGTACCAGAGAACAGTGATGATCAAACAGCATGGTAGGACAATGATGAATAATCATCTAATTTTTTGTAACAAATTTTTTATAACAAAAAGCTACAATGTGTGTTACAATGTGAGTCTAAGGATAGTGCTCAAAATGTGATTTTATAAGCTTGATAAATTTTAAGTAGAATCTTTGTCTTTTACTGCTTGAGGCAGGCTAGGCTGTTGAATGTTTTTGTAGTCTCAGAAAAACAGTTTTTAATGCAACGCTGGTTCTAACATTTCCTAGATAAATATTATTATTGATTAAGCTTCTTGTTTCACGTGTGTGAATCTGACTTATATATGTGAGAGTAGAATTACTCTTTACCTTCTGTTTGTTACTTTGAACATAAATTTTGATTGTTCAATTTTTAGGATAATATTAATTTGATGTAATTTTAAGGTGGAATATATTATGCCGCTATGAGTGATCCAATCCAGGTTGAACAGTATCATCAAAACCCTGTTCTGTAGTATCTTAATCCTATCAAAAACTGTAATGCCACATGACCCCCCATATTACAATTAGATATCTTATCACAGAAAGAAAATAGGAGTTATAGATTTGATATTTGACATTTGTACTCAAAAAATATTTGCATTCATGTAAGGCACCAGTTACCTAATGGTATAATTTTACTTGTTATATGGTCAACATGGGCATTCCAACTTAAGCTTTCATCAAGGACGAGCCCTAAATACTTAATTTACCAACATTTTCTAGTTCTACATTATTCAGTCTTACATATATATTCGGGACATATTTATTTTTTTGTTTAAATAACATGTTTAGTTTTGTCTATATTAATATTTAAATTATTTTCTAAAAGCCAGTCATAATACCTCTGAAGGTCTTCATTGATTGCATCACTCCACTGGTCAAAATCATCCTCACTGCTCTTGTCACTGCTGTACAACAAGACCGTATTGTCTGCAAAGGTGAAATAACAAGCATTCAAATTAGCCAAGCTCACATATAGGGAATAAAGAAGGGGTCCCAGAACTGAGCCCTGAGGAACCCCACTCCTGACTCTCAGCACAGTACTTGGTGTATTTTCTACATACATGTATTGCTCTCGATTCAACAAATAGCATCGAATAAAACTGAGTATCATACCGCGATACCCCATTTTTTCTAGCCTGTTTAATAATATGTTATGATTAACGACATCAAAAGCCTTTCTCAGATCTACAAACACTCCCAGCACCTTTCTTTTTTGTCAAGGTTAGTGGTTATATAATTTTTAAATCAGCAGTGGCACTAAGAGTGCTAACTCTCTTCGAGAAATCCATACTGGTAAGGGTCGGGAGTTATACATTTTTCTAAAAAATTTAACATTTGCATTTTTACAATCTTTTCTATGATTTTAGAAAAAACGCTTATAAGAGAAATCGGCGTATAATTATTAAGCAGCTTTTTTGAGCCATTTTTATGTATAAGACAGATCTTGACCACTTTAATCTCATTGGGAAACGTACCAGAAACAAAAATTTCATTTATTTGTTTTACCAAGATTCCCAATTAAGGTTCAGTATATCAAGAATGGTTATACTGTCATGACCAGGAGCTGTATTTTTTTTTTCATTTAATATAATATTACATAGAGATGTAAAAATTACCGTAATTTATTTTTGGTCGGTAATATTCGTTAAATTACGAGAACTTCCCATATTTTAAGAGAATCTTAGGAAATTTAACTTTTTTTTTAGCAGTAGACTATACTTGGTAGGTAATTTATTATCCTTGTTCAGAAATATACTATTAAACAAAATTTCACAATTTTACATTTAAAATTGAGCCCAGAATGAACTAGTTTGTATTAATTTATTATATAATATGTATGATGTGAAAACAATTTTAACCTAAATAACATAACATGCTAACTCCGCATGAGGTAAGACATCTGGTGTGAAATATCAATGTAGATTTGGACTGTTATCGACTACCTCACCGGAATAACATGACAAGATATTTTTCCATTCATTGCAATATCTCTCCACACCAGTTATTCATTCATTCATTCATTCATTCCATAAAATCCGCAATCTCAACAAGCGATCATCTGTATATCTCAGCAAAAAATCTGTATGTCAGACCATCGTAGAGATAAATCAATGACTAAAGAAACAAAATGCTCGTCAAAGAAGTGTCTCTCACATAGAAGGTCTGTTCTAGCAGCGATTTCAAACGGTTTCAAACCGTCCGGAGTTTGCGCATAACGATATAAGCGTCGCTTATATGGCTATGCGCAAACTCCGTACTGTTTGGAACCGTTTGAAATCGCTGCTAGAACAAACCTAGAGTGTAAGCACTGTCTAAACCATTACTTGATTAATGCACAGAAAGAAGAGTATAGTAGAGCTATACGAACGAACTGAACGTGTGTATATCGCTCCGCGTTTATAGCTAATTACTATAGTATATTCAATATTTAAATATGGATTTTGGTATCAAAATGTGCGTGGAAGTGCGTACATTCTATTAAAGCATTTTACATCAATTTTAAGTAATCCATAAAACAATAAAGTTGAAAGAACGGTTAATAGCAAAGTTTTAGTGAATGTAAAAAAATTATAAACATCTTATCAGTGACATTCTTTCATGGGTCTGGTCAAAACAGTTATTATTTGTGGGAGTTTTTGCACTGTATATTTGAATATTTAAATAACGATTAACGTTTGGAACTGATGGAGCAGTTTGGGTGTTGTGGCAAAAATTTTTCAAACTTGATATGCATAGTATGTTTCAAGACATTCCATCCTAGTTGTTTTGAGAGGGATTGGAAAAAGGGTATAAGATTAGATAGGCATAGGATATACTGTACAGAAGAATGCCGAGCTCAGAAAACAGCTAACGAGCAAAAGGAAAACATGCTGGAGGCTAAAATTGATGAGTTGAATGGGAAATTAAGTGAAAAACAGGACTCTATCCTACAATCACAGGGTAGAGATGACTGCAATCACAAAGACAGACAAACACTTAGAAGACATAACAAAGTATAAGGGAATCATTTCCGCACTGAACGATGAAACCAACCGACTCTCAGAACTTAACAATTGCCTGGAGACTACATTGGAAGACAAAAACCATGATCTAGAGATCGCAGAACGCGATTTGGAAGAGTTAAACAGAATGAATAATAGCTTAAAAACCTCGCTAGAAACACTGGAGAGTGAAAATGACTTTTTATCCAAGGAAATGAAGCACCTAAAAGAAGAAATATGCAGATTGCAACATCTACCAAAAATACAAGAAAAAAGGATATACAAAAAACCTGATTGTAATGCCCATATGGTACCAAAAAAAAAGATTCTGTTATTGGGGGATGCTCTGGCCAAGAACTTGAGGAGTGTCATGGAGAGAAGTTTGGATGAGTCTGTCGCAGTAACTTCCATAATCAGGCCTAATGCATCACTGGACAGTGTAGTGGCTGGACTGGAAAAGATCACAAAGGATTTCGATGAAAGAGACTATGTTATTGTGATGGCTGGTTTAACGAGTGTTCAAAGGGGCCTTAGAGTAGAGCAGGAGACTTTAATAACCCTTAAAACGGTTAGTGAACAAACTAATTTGATAATTTGTTCTGTACCTTTATATAGCGATAATAAACTCCTCAATGGTATTATAAATGAACATAATAAAATGATTTATAAAAAGGTATGTTTAGAAAAACATTGTAATAATTTTTTTCATATAAATTCTGTTATAAATTAATCTTTCTTTATAATTAATGATGATAAGGTATTTATTAGAAATAGTGGTAAAATTAAAATTGCTGAAGCAATAAAAAAGACCATAGAGAAAAACAGTAATTGGCAACAAAAAAATATTGTGGATAATCAGAATGGAACCTCTTTTTTATAAATAACTCTATATTACTACTTAATAGTCAAAGTCTTCTCTCCAAATTAGATGAAATTCATGGTTTAATTATTGAAAAGAATTATGTTATGGTGTGTTTAACTGAAACAAGAATTACGGAGGAGATATCAGACTTTGAAATCGCTATTATAGGATATCATTTGGTAAGAGTTGATTCAAAAAGTAGACACACGGGTGGAGTATTGATGTATGTTAAAGATTCTATTTCTGTGTTGAATGTTGAGAAATACTGTAGTGGAATGAATTATTGGATTGTACTAGTTAAATGTTTATATATGGGTAAAATTTTTATAATTGGCAACGTATATCACTCTCCTAGTGCAAGTCATGCCGAATTTTTGACATTTTTTGAGCAGTTATATGATAATATTTCCGATAGTGTTTATCCAGTTGTCTTAATGGGAGATTTTAATATAAATTGGATAGATAATACAACCTACGCCAATAAATTAAAGAAAATTATTAATGATAATGGTATGCAACAGTTAGTTAATGAAATAACACATCCTTATAATAATACAGGTAGTACAATAGACTTGGTGTTTAGTAATAGGTGTGACATTTTGCAGTGTAAAGTATATGACACTCCTCGTATTAGTGATCATTTAATAGTGGAAACTAAAGTACAGCTGAATATAAGGAAAAAAGAGGATATAAAGATTTATACAAGAGGTAAAATAGATTATGGGGAAATGGCGATAAGATTGTCTGGAGTGAATTGGAAATTTGTTGGTAGAGATATTGATATAAAGTTCGAACAGTTATCTGGAAATATACTTAAAATTCTTGATGAAATAGCTCCTAGAAAGGAGAAAGTAATAAAACCAAGATTTAAGGAATGGTTTAATGATAGAGTACAAGAAGCAATTGATCTTCGTGATAACAGTTATAAACAATATAAAGGAGATAAAACGAACGAGAATAAAGCAAGGTACAAGTCGTGTAGGAATAACGTAGTAACTGTAATTAGACAAGAAAAAACAAATTACTATGAGAATAAGGTGGATATGTACAAAAACAACCCTAGAAGAATGTGGCAAACTTTGTCTGAATTAATTACTGACAAAAAGAAGTATAAAATAGAGAAACTCCAAATAAATGATGAAATTCTTACTAATTCTGCAGATATCGCTAACAACCTAAATGAGTATTTTGTAACAAGTGTCACGGAGATAGTGGAGGAACTTAATTGTAGAAATGCGGAGATGGAATTTCAAAGAGAAACTATAATAGGCAACACAATTACTTTGTTCAAGTTGATAACATATGGAGAATTAAAACAAATCGTGTGTTCTTTACCAAATAAAGGAAGTCCAGATAATATCACCATGGAAATTATAAAAAATACATACGATAGTGTTGAGAAGCCGATATTACACTTAATTAATATATCGCTGGAAGTTGGAAAAGTTCCATCAAAATTGAAAATATCCACTGTTACCCCAATACAAAAGGTCAAAGGAACAATTAAACCTGAAGAATTTAGGCCAATAAATATGTTACCCGCCATAGAAAAAATCTTGGAAAAAGTTGTATATGGGCAATTAATAGACTTTATTACAGTAAATAATATTTTAATCACGAATCAATCTGGTTTTCGAAAGGGACACAGTTGCGAAACAGCGATACAGAACGTCTTGCATGATTGGAAAAGTATGGTCGATGATAATTATATGATAGGAACAGTGTTTTTAGACCTACAACGAGCATTTGAAACACTGAATAGAGGGATACTGATTGCCAAACTAAGATCAGTGGGAATAATTGATAGAGCTTTAGACTGGCTTATTGATTATTTGAGTAACCGAAGACAGCTTACGAGAATTGGGGAGGAAACTTCAGTGGATCTACAGAGTGATAATGGTGTGCCACAGGGAAGCACATTGGGGCCACTGCTGTTTCTGATCTATATTAATGACATCCAGCTAGCAATCAACACTTGTGAAGTCCACCTGTTCGCGGATGATACCCTTATATATTGTTCATCTAAAAATATTGTTGACCTGGTAACTACGATCAACCTAGACTTGAATAGGTTGTCGGATTGGCTTAATAATAACTCACTTAAACACAAAGAAAACTAAGTTTATGTTAGTAGGGAATAAAAAGTATCAAGAGGAGTTTAAAGCAAATGGTAGTAGTGTTTATATTAATAATGATAAAATTGAAGTTGTCGATAAAATAAAATATTTGGGTGTTATTGTGGATAAGTATCTTAATTTTAAGGATCATATTTTGTATATGATTGGGAAGGTGTCAAAAAACGTAAACTTTCTTTCTAGAGTATCTTTTTTTTTGTCACAGTGGTCTAGGTATACAACCTATAGTACGTTGATATTACCTCATTTAACCTTTTGCTCAACAATTCTCTATTTAGCTAACAAAAATGAATTAAATAGGTTGCAAAAATTGCAAAATAGATCAATGCGATTAATTTTAGGTGAGAGAAGGGAAACCCCAATTAGGGAGATACTTAATAGGTTAAAATGGCTCCCTATTGATAAGTTCTTAGAATATCAGACCCTAGTATTAATATATAAAATGGAAAATGGTCTTTCTCCAAATTATCTAAAGGATAAACTTAAAAAGAATGAGTCAGTGCACACATATCCTACTAGAAATAGAACTAATTTTTATATTACTAGGAAAAATATGAGAAGTACCGAAAAAAATGTATTTCATAAGGGACTGATATTGTATAATTCTCTACCACAGGTCATCAAGGGAACACTATCAGTAGCAGTGTTTAAAAGGCAATTGAGGGAATATATGCTGGGAGAGTGATTGGTTGTATCGGATTGTTAAAATAGTGAGGATTGATATTGCGGAATTGAAACTTATTTTTTTTATAAGCATAAGTTGTATTTTTTAAGGTAATACTTTGTACATTTGTATTGTATTGTATAATTAGTCCTTGGCTAAATAAATAAATAAATAAATAAATAACAGGATGAGTCTAAAATTAAGAAAAAAGCATGGTTCCAGATTTTCTACTGCTGTACAGGGTGGCTCGAATTCATGTCTATGTATGGGGAACTCGAAAACCGTAAGAGATACAGTGTCGGTCAAATTAAGGCAAAATTGCGCATTTAGGTGCATAGCAATATGTCGTTTAGAAAGTTTTAAAATTTCGACTATTTCCGGAGATATCCGGAAAAAACCGAAATTTTGAAAATTCGTTTTATTTTTTTCCTGGGCTTATTTAAAAACGGATTTCAAATTGAATTACACTTTTGCATTGCCACTTTTTCCGCTCTATCTAATGAGGGTATCCAGTTTGAAATCCGACGTTTCGTCTTCAAGGGATCATCATCAACTTTCTTTTTTTAAATACGAACTTTAATTTTTTTTATCGTTTTTCAGATGGTATTGGCGTTATTAATATGACTATGTGTTTATTTTTTTTAATTTTTTTTTTATTTTTTTAAATTTTAAAATAATAAAATATTTTATTTTGTTTTTTGTATTAAGTGGAAAATTGGAACGTATTAAAAATAAAAAATAGTAAAATTATTTCTTACAAGAATATGGTCATGAACTATTACTCAAACAAGTTGCTTACTGCAAAGATAAAATATTCCCAACTTTTAACCAATTAAAAAAAAATGTATTTAATAACATCAACAATTTATAATCATACTACGTGATACTATAGGAACTTTGATGGAAAAACACCTATTGGAATTTTGCTTATACATAAAATGCACTAAACAACTAAATGGAGTAATAATAGTTCATGGCCATATTCTCGTAAAAAATTATTTTACTATTTTTAATTTTTAATACGGGCTCCAATTTTCCACTTACTTAATGCAAAAAACAAATAAAATATTTTTATAGAATATGAAAATTTCAAAAGTACCTACCTTAAATTATTTAAAATCACCCAAAGCAAAATATATAAAATAAAATTAATAAAAAAAATAAAAATAAAAAAATAAAAAATAAAAAAAATAAAAACCCATACTCATATTAATAACGCCAATACCATCTGAAAAACGATAAAAAAATTAAAGTTCGTAATTAAAAAAAGAAAGTTGATGATGATCCCTTGAAGACGAAACGTCGGATTTCAAACTGGATATTATCATTGGATAGAGCGGAAAAAGTGGCAATGCAAAAGTGCAATTAGATTTGAAATCTGTTTTTAAATAAGTCCAGGAAAAAAATAAAACGATTTTTCAAAATTTCGGTTTTTTCCGGATATCTCCGTAAATACTCGGAATTTTAAAACTTTCTAAACGGCATATTGTTAGACACTTAAATGCGCAATTTTGCCTAAATTTGACCGACACTGTATCTCTTACGGTTTTCGAGTTCCCCATACATAGACACGAATTCGAGCCACCCTGTACAGGAGGTTTTGAGAAAGTTTCCACCTCATTTATTTTATTTTAAAAGACAAAGGAATTGCCTACCCACAAATAAAAATTAAAAAATTGGTCCATTTTTCAGAAATGACAGAGCTTGTTGCAAGCAGCAACCAAAATTAGGTGCGTCATTTTTTTGGAACTGAGTTTATTTATAACCATATACGAGTAGAGGATTACCATCATTTTTGACTAAAAATACTGTTTTATTAAAAGTTCTGATCTGTTAAATTCTCTTCAGTGATTTTTTTTTCGGTTCAAATCAGCTAAACTTTCAAAAATGCATCCTATATAAGAAGCATTACGAGTACATCACTAGAAAAAACATCACCGGGTACTTTCCGGTTTGGGTTCTGTAGTTTTAGCACCAGTTGATTCGCTGAAAGATCTTTTTCCTCATCCTGTGCATTCAGATTCAGATTCAGATTATTTATTCATGCCAATATTGCAATACAATGTACATACGTCAATCAATAAAAAATATATATATGTATAGATAATTATTAGAATAAACAAATTAAAATAAACACATTGTTAAAATATTAAAATTGATATACATTAAAATCTAACAATAATAAAATAAGACTGTACTAAAGTAAAATAACACATTAAAATCAACACCTACATAAAAACATAATGACTTTACAGTCAAAACAAATCAAGTCCCTAATTGTCAAATACCAGGTCAGCATTCTCATATTCAGCAAGAGAATAAAAAGCTCTAGAAATTAAAAATGCTTTTATAGTTTTTCTAAACTGTTGTACTGGGAGGTCTCTAACAGCTCTGGGGAGAAGATTGAAGTATTTAACTGCCCAATAGTTTGGCCCATTTTGACATTTTTTAAGTCTAAAAAATGGAACAGTCAGATCATCCTTGTGCCGAGTATCATATTCATGAAAATCGCTATTTAGTTTATATTTGTTATTTGTCTTTGCAAATAAAAGATTTTCACAAATAAAAACACATGGATAAGTCAGGATACGCAGGCTGGTAAAGGCATGCCGACAATCATCCCTATATGATAGCTGAGCTACTATTCTCACAGCCCTACGCTGTAGGGAGAAAATTCTATGGGCTGTTGCAGCTCGTCCCCAAACTATTATACCATAGGAAAGCAGTGAGTGGCAAAGAGCAAAGTAGGCCGTTCTGAGCACATCGGATGAGACAACAGTGGACAGACTTCTCAGCACAAAAACTCCCCCACTGATCCTAGCTGCCAGGTTATCTATGTGACATTCCCATTTCAATTTTGGGTCCAAATCCACCCCAAGAAACCTCACCTCATCCTGCGTTTCCAGGTCTATATCACAGTTTCGTAGTGAAAATACCATATGTTTAGTCTTAGTCTCATTCAAGACTAGACTATTGACCCGAAACCAATTCGCAACAGCTGACTGTGCCTCCCGCGTTCTCTCAGCAATCTCGTCACAGTTGTCAAATCGGAGGCTGAGGATCGTGTCGTCGGCAAAAAGGTTGAAGGCGGCAGTATTGTTACTGTCGGGTAAGTTGTTGATATAGATTAAAAACAAAAGTGGTCCCAGGACCGACCCTTGTGGAACACCGACCTTCAATCCCATGTCCCCCGACACCACGTCCCCCACCCTCACACTCTGTGATCTATTGGTAAGGTATGACTTCAAGATTTGTAAACTATTCTCATCAAAACTGTACGTTTCTAGTTTGTTTAGGAGTAGATCGTGGGAGACACAATCAAAAGCTTTGCTTAGATCGCAGAATACGGTGCTAGTGAACTCAAGATTTTCAAAAGCGTCCAGTATCAATGTAACAAACTCTACTATGCTCGAGATGGTACTATGATGGCGTCTAAAGCCATGTTGGGCATCTGTGAAAAGATTATTACTTTCAAAGTAATGGAGTATCTGAGCAGCAATGCACTTCTCAAACACGTTTGAAATTACCGGCAGCAGAGATATAGGCCTATAGTTTCCTACATCGTTCCTATCTCCCTTACTTTTATAAATTGGAACAACTAAAGCTTCAAGACATCAGGAAAATTTCCTGTTGAAAATGCTTCATTAATAAGTTTAGTCAACGGATATATTATAATTTCACGAACTAACTTCAGAAGTGGCACATTAAGATGGTATATATCCCTACTTGATTTATTTTTTAAGTTATTCATTATGTCTCTGACCTCAATATAAGTAACCGGTCTAAATGTAAAGCCAGGTCCCCTTTTAGTTGACGTTGAAGTGTTGATATTATTTTCTGCATTAAGACCCCCTAATAGTTTCTGAGCAATATTTACAAAATATTCATTAAAATCACTTGGTTGTACATTGATACTTGGGGATTTCTCCTTCTTACCGTTATTTTCCTTAATAATATTCCACATTACTCTAGATGGATTCTGGGCATTTCTTATACGGATGTCGTTATGTCTTTTTTTTGCATTAGCAATAGCTTTTTTATATTCTCGTCTGTAGAAATTTCGTTGCTGAAGCAAAAACTCAGTAGGGTTAGACCTATAGAGATCGTTAAAAAAGAACACCCATTCTCTGAACTCTCTCAAGTGATTGTCAAACCAAGGACATGGATTCACGTGATTTTTTGCCTTATATGTTTTTTCAGGAAAAGCAATAGTGAATGCCTCAGACAGTTCAGAAATAAATTGTGATAACTTTTCATTCAAGTGTATTGATTTGTTGTCAACAAAATTCCAAGAAATATTGTCAACAAGAGTGAAAAATTGCATTTTACCTGTCTCGGTTATTGGCCTACAGACCTTACTCACAGAAACCGGTTTCTGAACAGCCCAGTCAGGTACATGAAGCTCCAGGATCTGAGCCATATGATCTGATAAATTACAATCAATGCTCCTTGCCACACACTGTTCCAGTTCATCACTGAAATTTAAAAATATATTGTCCAAACAATTATTACCTCTAGTCTCATTAAAAAACATTTGTTTAAAGCCATATGCTAGCATGAAATCTCGGTACTTACAGTCCTCAGAGCTGTCAGAGCCAAAATGAATGTTAAAATCGCCAGCTAAAAGAATTCTATTATTAAAACCTATCAAATTTATAGATTCCTCTAAAATATTTAGAAATAGATTAAAATTACCAGAAGGTGACCTATATACAGATAAAACATTCATTTCATACAATTTCAGATATACACAACACAATTCTATTTCTTTTTCTACTGAAAGTTCCTTTATGCCTGGTTTTTCTTCAGCATGAGCACTGGTCTCAACAAAAATGGCTGTTCCACCCCGCTTGTAACCTTCACGACTGAATTCACTGGCCAATCTGAAGTTCGTGATGTTTGCTAGGTGAATTTCATCTCCCATCATGCTATGTTCACTAAGGCATAGAAAATGTATGTCATTTTCCTTGAGAATCACTTCAAGTTCATTAATTTTATTTCTCAATGAAGCAATGTTGAATTGCATGAAGTTTAAGTTTAATTTTTTGATGTTTAATTTTTTGATGTTTGATGGGTCCCCACCCTTAGTCCCTGCTGTGACCTCCGTGGATGTTTCGGGTGGCTCTGGAGATTCATAAAATGGTTGACGGTAGCTCCCATGGGCCAAAATGATCCGTCGCCAACATCACCAGCTGAAATGGAATTTGGAACACCGAGTTTAAATGAGCTTCTTTGGTTAGATTTCTTAGTCTTCATTTTTTCGCAGATGCATCTTTGTTTATATCCATTATCCCCAATATATTGAAGAATTTCATCGGAAGTAGTTGCCGGATCAAAGCCAGACACAAATAACCAGGTATATTTTTCAGCAATTCGCAGGGTTTGAATATTTTCTCTAGTGCCTTTACTTGGAGCCGGCCGATTGGAAAGTTGCACCATTTGACGTTCTTTTCTCTTACGCCCATATTCCACCGTTTTAAATCCATCATTTTCATCATCATTTTCCGTGATGTTATTGTTTTTTTTTCCCAAAATCTCATTTGGCTTTTTTGAGGTTAATGCGAGGTTTTCGGTATTTATGTTTTCTACTTCATCGACCGTCAGTTTTGACGCTTCTTTTTTTGAATCTGTTAATGTTATGTTTTCAGTATTTATGGTTTCTACATTATCAACCGCGCTAGGTTTTCTTGCATTTGAACTATTCCTAACTTCACTGGTTGCGTGTCCACTGTTGCCAAGCTTATCATTAGGCATTCCCGCGTTTTTCTGTTTACTTTTTGTGTTTTCAGCAATTTTCAGTTGTTTTTCCAGGCAATCAACCCTCTCTTTAAGAGTTTCCTCATTTTCTTCTAGAATCCTGACCTTATTTATGAGCTTTTCAATTGATTCTCTCAGATTAGATATTAAGGTTACCTCATCGCCAGAATCTTCTACATGAGCACAAACGGCCTTTTTTAGCTCAGCCGACTGTTTTAAACACGACGGATGAAATACACAATTGCACTTTTTACATTTAACCACTGTGGAAACGTCTTTCTTACAATGAAAACAAGAATATTTCACTTTTTTCGGTCCCAAACTTTCATCAGACTTTTCACTGCCCGCCATCTTAAAAAATTAATCAAGTAATGGTTTAGACAGTGTTTAACTGTGTTGTATTTTATTGTTATTTATTAAGCCATACTTAATAAGACAATTACAGTTACGAGTTATGAATACGATGCCGCTGAACCTCCTTCCTAACCAGCTGCGATCGCTACCCTGAATTTATTTGAATACAAATAATGCGGTTATCAAAATAATTCGGTTATGCCCATCACTAATTGTAATATATAGTTCAGTGGGTTATGTTCACTTCCACATACGCTTCTTCTTCTTCTTCAATTCTATTTTCGCTGGCTGGCCACGCCCCGAGCAAAAATCAAGAACTGAAAAGTGTCCCGGTTGGTTAACTAAGTTTTGTAACCGTGGACACCAACTTACAATACATAGATTTTACATAGAAGCTATCACGAATGTATTCGTAATGTTAGGTACCGGGAATGTTCTCGGTAATATAACCGTAATATGTTACCCAAAAATGAATATTCCTTTGAGGGTTAGCGAATATTACCGTAAATTACAGAATTTATGTATGTAGTATTTATTTATTTATCCACTCAATAGGCAAGCCTAATACAAAGTGTGCTTAAATAAGTATATCCACAATAACAATTATTTGTCATACAATTCAAATCCTATAACTATTTAGTCTACATAATATATAATTTATTTACTAAAATATATTAAAAAAAAAACAAAAACCGTAATAATAACAATACAAAAATCAAGACAAAAATTAGGATTTTAAATACCCTATAAGTTCTCTTTTGAAGTGTTTAACAGTTACACAACCCCTTACCCACACAGGAAGATCATTATAACTCCAAAGGCCTCTAAAAAACAAAGAGTTCATTGCTTTACCTGAGTTTGTGAGTTTTATGTATAGATTAGAGCTATTTCTAGTTGGATAATTATGTATGTCTCTACTGTATGTAATATGTTCACCAAGATACCATGGCAGAATGTTAATTATTATTTTAAAGATAAAGACCATTGTTAAAAAATGGATTCTAGTAGCCACTGGCATCCATTGAAGACATGCATGCAATGTTCGGATAAGTGTATATCGATTACACGCCAATACAATACGCATACCCCTATTTTGTAGTTTTTGTTAAGAAGATTTGCTATTGTTATCTAAAAGAAATAATAAACTAGGGCAATAATCAAAGTGTGGTTGTATTATGGTACTGTAAACTGTTAACCTTGAATTTCTTGATAGATTTGGGGCAATTCTAGAAAAAAAGAAAATTTTTTTGGAAATCTTTTGTTGAATATGCTTAAAGTGGCTTTTAAAAGTTAAGAAATTATCAATCAAGAAACCCAAATATTTAATTTCCGTTACCAAATCTATTTGGGTGTTGTAAATTTCAATATGTATATTATCAATAGTTTGATATTTATATTTTGTGGTAAGAATCATTGCTTTTGTCTTTTTAGCATTAAGTTTTAGTTTATTAACATTTAAATATTTCTCAATTTTAGCCAGTTCTCGGTTAACTTTTTCAATGGCAGTTCGAATGTTTCTGTCACTGCATGAAATCAAAGAATCGTCTGCAAACAAATTAAGAAAATCAGGATCAATAAAATGATGTAAATCATTAAGATACACATTGAAAAGCAAGGGCCCTAATACACTACCCTGAGGTACACCATATTTATTTTCCAGCTGGTCTGACATATGATTGTTAGTTTTTGTTACTTGTTTCCTATTTCTCAAATATGCTCGAAACCAGTCCAGGACTTTGCCCTTTAAGCCATAGTATGAAAGTTTGCGTATTAAAATGTAACGATCGACGGTCTCGAACGCACGCTTAAAATCAAGAAAAATCGCTACCACGAAGTTGTTACTATCAACAAGTTCATTCCAGGTTGCCACTGTAAGTTGTAGCGGCGATTCGCATGAATGATTCTTTCGAAAGCCAGATTGGTTAGAAAAGAGCAAGTTGTTTGTATTAAAATATTCAGTGATTTGTTGGCAGACCGCCAATTCTATAATTTTTTCAAGAGCGGGAAGAGAGTTTATGGGACGAAAATCTGAGGCATCTATACTATTGGCAACCTTTGGAATAGGGACTATAGTAGAGCACTTTAGTTGCTCAGGAAAAGTGCCTTGTTGTAAAGACGTATTCACAAGCTGTAATATAGCATGTCCCATAACATCAAAAACGTTTTTAATCATTTTTGCATTTAGCGCATCGTTTACATTACATTTATCATCCAAAGACTTCACAATCATTCTGAGATCCTGCATGGATAAAGGTTTGAAACTATCAAAAGTTGTGTGGATTGTAGGTAAATCAGCATCAGACCAATAATTACACGTGGGAATAGATTCACGGATTTCGGCGACACTTTGTACAAAATAACTATTAGGTAAATCTATTTGCGATGTTAACTTCTCCCTGAACAAGTTCCGCACCCATTAAACCCTCAAATTTTATAGTAGTTCGACTAAACCCTTTTTTATCGTTATTCACTAACCGTTTTAATGTTTTCCACATTTTCTTTCCATTATTACGATTTAAATCTATCTTGTTATGATAATAAAGATCTTTTTTTTGTTTGGATAAGTTGACAAAAGCGTTTCGGTATCTTTTATACTCTTCCCATTTTAGAAACCTGTCGTTATCGGAAACAGTTCTTTTAAAATGTAGGTAAGACATATTTTTTAATTTACCAGCATATTTCAGTTCCGCATCATACCCAGTGCTACACTATCTCAATAATTTCTGAACATCTAAGGACAATATTATTAAGAATATAATCTATATTTAGAGAACACAGTATATCCGTCCAATCAACCTCCAAAATACCATAACAAATTGTTTCATACGTGTTGTTGCATATTTTTCTAAATTGTTTTTTGTTTAGCTCAGTTTGTGATTTATTTTTACGGGGAATTTCTAAACATATAATAGTATGATCTGTTATTTTAATGGTTTCATGGACCTTACATAAAATATTAAAGTTGGATATAACTAGGTCTATAAGCGTACTACTTTGATTAGTACATCTGGTTGGTTCGAGTACCCACTGGTTTAAGCCCAACACCTGCAGTAAATTCTTAAATTTATTTGCATAAAAATTATCACCATTAAAATTTATATTAAAATCTCCAACCATCAAAAATCTTCTCCTACTACCCAAGAAATTTTCACAAAATTCCTCCAAATCAGTTAAGAATGCTGTATGACTTGCACTTGGAGAATGATAAATAACACATATAGAAAGTAGAATATGATCGATGCAGACGTCAACCACTATACTCCAATAATTACCTGGAAGAACAAATAATAATAATAATAATAATAATAAACATTCTTTATTGCCAACAAAATCACAAGGGGTGACAAAGCAACGTCAGACAAGGTGATAGAAACTATCATTAAGTATAAATTCCTACTTTCGAATTAGACAAATTACAATTATCATGCTGTTTGAACTTAAAAAAATGCAAATATAAGTTATGTTATGAAAAATAAATTTCCAGAGCCCTTTAACATTACAATCAGTAAACTGTAATATCTAATGATGATAATTGTCTATGAAATAAAAATTATGAAAGCTGATGTAGGATGTAGATTAAAATTATAAAGCTTATAAGGTTAAAAAAAATATATCATATAAATATTATAAAACTTATAAAGATAAAGGTAAAATTGGACACCACAGATTAAAAAAGTTAACACTATACTACCAAAGTTTAAAACATATACTAAAAGTTAAAACAAGTCTGGGTTAGGACAGAAAATTAAAAGAATAAAAACATTAGTTTTAGCATACAACACAACAGTATTTCTAAAAAGATTTACACCAGTGATACACTTGATATCATCGGGTAGTGACCGGTATGCTTTTATGGCCATGTAATATGGACCCCTCTCATAAAATGCCGACACTTGAGTAGGTATTGCCAGTTCAGACCTGCTGCGTGTAGCAATATGCATGTCATTGCTATAGTTTTCAAAATTATGGAGGAAAAAAGTCGGATTTCGTTTAATTAAAGTAACCAACGATATAAAAAATAGAGATGGAACTGTCATAATATCTAAATTCTGAAAATGAGGTCTACATGATTCTCTAGGACCGAGACCCAGAATGCAGCGGATTATTCTCTTTTGTGCCTTGAAAATATTTGAAGCATCACTTGCCGATCCCCAGAAAGCAATCCCATAAGCCATTATAGACTGTACATAGCCAAAATAATATAAGCGAATGCAAGCCACAGAGATGCTATGTCTTAGTCGCCTTATGACTGCACATGCACTGCAAAGTTTTGCCTGCAGTCCTTTTATGTGGGCTGTCCAGCTAAGACAGGAATCTAGTTCCACCCCTAAGAATTTAAGGGAATCAACTGTAGGAATTGACCTATGGTTGAGCCTTACCAATAGATAATTCTGGAGGACCCCCAGTTTTGAAAAGCTTATTAGTCCTGTCTTATCAACATTCAGCTGGAGAAAATTATCATGACACCATTCCGACATGTCATTTGCCACTTCACCACATTGTATGGATAATTCTGTGTAGGATTTGCTCGCACACAATACAGATGTATCATCTGCATATTGGCACACTATCCCAGTCTCAGACCCTATCTGTAAGTCATTAACATACAAAAGAAAAAGCAGAGGCCCAAGTATGGATCCCTGAGGCACTCCCTGTAATAAATCAGTTTCTTGTGAAAAGTTTGATATTGATACAATCTGTGTTCTGTCCCGTAGGTATGACTCCAACAGGGCGCCACAAACACCACGTAGACCATAGCTCTGACACTTATTAATTAGGCGTTGGTGATTTAGTGTGTCAAAGGCTTTTGACAAGTCAAAATATAATCCAGTCACCTGCAGATTTTTGTCAACATTATCGAAGATATATTTTAAGGTGGTAAATATTGCATGCTCTGTGGAACTTGATTGTCTGAATCCAAATTGATGTTTCTTTAATATATTATGCTTATTTAGAAAATTTATTAACCGGATATATAATGCCTTCTCAAAAACCTTTGACACAGATGGTAACAAAGATATTGGCCTATAGTTCATACAATCCTGCCTATTACCCTTTTTGTAAATGGGAGTAATTTTCGCTCTTTTTAGTCTATTGGGAAAGATACCAGATACAAAACTTTCATTAATTATATGGCATAGAGGAGTGCAGACAGGTTCAGCCACAGACCTCAAAACAGTTACAGGCAGTTCGTCTGGTCCCGCTGAATATTTGTTCGGCAAGTTTAAAATAATCTTACAGATTTCATTCTCCTCCACAGGTTTTAGAACTATGGTGGGAAAACCATTATTTGAGCGATAATCAGGAACAGAATAAGTTGATAGTGGTAAGGTAAATTGCTTCAGAAATGTGTTAGCGATATCTTTAGGATCTTCCAAGAGATTTTCATCCTGTGATTTTATCGTAATGTCCTGCAGAGAAGTTTTTTTATTAGTTTCTTTGTTAAAAATATTCCACATTGTTTTGTTCTTGTTTTTTGAATTTATTATCCTATTATCATTTATACTCTTTTTGTGATCAGATATATATTTCCTGTAATATTTCCTTTCAGTCTTATATATCTCTAAGTCGGCTTGGGATCCTGATATTTTAAAATTTACATATAAATACTTTATAAAACTTTAATACCTTTTAATGTCTCTATTTACCCAGTCATCCGCCTTCACTCTGCTGCCACAAATTGGAAAAGAGAGATTAAAATAATACAAAATTATCCGCTCAAAAGCCAGATACTTTTCATGGACTCCTTGAGCCTCATAAACATCTGTCCATGTCTCATTTTGCAAGTATAATTTAAACTGCATTATATTTGCCTCCACAAAAAACCGTTTTTGTACGAACTTCGTAGGTGCTGATTTTTTAAGTGGAATTTTGAGTATCTGTCCATAATGATCAGACAAGTCTGTAATATAAGGCTGGAACAATGTGTCCTCACTATAGATATTTGTAAAGATATTATCTATTTGTGTATCCGACCCAGAACCAGGCCTTGTGGTACCAGAAACAATTGACAACATCCCATAGCCGGACATTAGACTTGAGAGGCGATCAGCATTATTATTAGGTGTAGCGAAATTTATGTTAAAATCACCCCCAATGATAAAAAATGCAGTTGTACTATAAATCTCATCCAACAACTCAGACAACACAGAAAAAAAGAGATCAAGATTACCGCTTGGTGATCTGTACAAACTGACAGCTATATAAAATATATCACAATGTTTAATTTTAGTGATACAAAATTCACACTCTTTTTCTATTGGTAAAGTTTTTGTATTTATGCTATTTGCTTCCATTAAGCTGTTCACAAAAATAGCAGTGCCACCCCCCCTAACAACGATTCTTGAAAAGTGAGATATAAAATTAAAACCATGAAAATGAACTTTACTTACATCGGCATTTTGCATCCAATGTTCAGAGACTAGGAAAATATCTGGATTTATGTCTGACAATGTAACAGATAAAGGCAAAGTTTTATTGTTTATACTTCTGACGTTTAGATGCAAAATGGTTAGTTCAGCAGGAGTGGTGTGTGTTGTATGTAAGGAAGATGTACAAATTATTGGCACTAATTCGGGATTAGTCGACAAGTATTTTATATTTGTCCCTTTTTACAGAAAGGATGGCAACCAGAGATTTATTACAAGCCTAGCCCCCAAAATATACAATTCCTTGCCAACTAACATAAAAAAATATATCTAAATATCATGCATTTGCCAAAAAGTGTAAGCCACTCATCTACAGCAACTATAAAACATTTCTTGAACTGTTGTGATTCTCATTGCTTGTGTGTTGTGTGTACTCTTCAGTTTTTCTTGATTTTTTTTTGTTTTTTTCCTTCAAACTTTTCATCCTTCACATTGTATCTTTTAACTTTAGTACATGCAGGTTGTAACATAAACATTATTTTGACAATATTATAATATAAGAAAATAATTTTCCGACTAACATTTTTGCACATACAGATTGCTAGTAATCTAGGTGCAATAACCTATATAAGTAGCTGAAATTGTAAATGTTGCAATTTATTGTATTGTAAAACTATTGTAAATTATGTGAATAAACTGAGTAAACTGAGTAAACTGAGTTAACCCCCGGGGATATTCGGTTGGTACTATTCGATTGTCGCATCACTAATATTACAGAATATTACTAACTTCAACCCGATTAGGCTTTAAGAAAAAACTACTTAGACAATTGACCTCATTAAAGAATTTTTTTCATCTATAACTTCATTTAATCATCATTTAAGTTATGAGCTATATCTTCTACCTTATGAAGTTTGCTGTAGGAACACATTATTTGCTTGTATGTATATACAAGTATTTCAATAACACCTGCCCCTTTACTCGCTCCGGGGCAACAAGAACTAGACCGAAGAAAGAAAATTACATCAGTTTGGGTTAGTTCTTCTTGGTTGCACCCCGAAACAAGTGAAAGACCATGCATGAAGTGAACGAAGGCAGTGAGGCCTTAGGTCTATGTAGAAGTTCATAAAATAGATGTCGCTGCTTTGTACGTCTGACTGGGACAAGTAAAAGAACCAACTCCAACAATTGGTTGCAGCGAACTATGTTGTTTAAAAATTTATATGTGAAGAGAAGCAGTGCGTCATTCCTTCTACATTCCAGACTCTTGATACCATACAGCATTAGCTTGGTCTCATAGGTGAGTCCAGAGGAGGGGAAACAATGTTTATATTTATTTATTTATTTTTACGGAAATCCATTTTTACAAAACAATATAAAATACAAAATTATTGAGCAAATTATTTCATAATACTTAACATATTAATTATAAAGGTTCAAAAATCAAGGAAATAACAAATTCAAGAACTACTACTTAATGTAGATAATACTCTTTTAATGGATGCCGACCTCATACCAAAGGGATCAATATTATTATTATTAAAATAGCGCATCATACGCACCAGAGGGCCATGAAAACCATAGTTTGAATCCTGAAACGGAATGATAAATACTCGACTATTTCTTATTCTATGCACAGTATTGACATTAATACATTCCAGGAGTTCAGGACAAGATACATAACCATTTAACATTTTAAAAAGTAAGAGCATGTCAGCACACTCTCGTCTTGATCTTAGAGTAACAACAGAAAACTCTCTCGTAACAATGCTGTAGTCAATATAATAATTATTGTCTATATTTCTATCTTAGGAATTTTCGCTGAACACTTCCTATTTCACTAATTTGTTTTTGATATAATGGTGACCAAACCACAGATGCATATTCGAGCCCATGTGTGTTATATAGTAACCTAAAAGATTGGTGGCTGAGATCCTTACTGCATCTGGATATAAAACCCAACATTTGATTGCTTTTATTTACAATTGAATCAATGTGATTATTAAAGCTTAATTTGCAATCAAATAGTACACCCCAATCACGAATTTCAGATACTGACTCCAGTGTATTCCCATTCACGACATATCTTTTTCCTGGCAGATTGTCACGAGAACGCCCAAATGTAATAGAAAAGCATTTTTTATGTTTAAATATAATCCATTAGCTATTGACCACATGAATATGCAAGTGAATATGTTATTTAGATCAGACTGTAAGTTCAAGATATCTATATAACCCTCAATATGTTTATATAATTTTACATCATCGGCAAATATCAATATTTTTGAATGTTTTACCATATTCACTATGTCATTAATAAACAAGGTGAACAGTAGAGGGCCACAGTGGGAGCCCTGAGGAACAGCAGACACTACAGCCATTTCCCTTGAAAGGCAATTACCCAAATGAACAAACTGAGTACGATCCAATAAAAATATAGATACATAATAGATATATAATAGATACTTACGAATATTTTGCACTTCCTTAAGCCTTTTCCTATGGACGGCATCAAGAGGACACCAAACAATTGAGCTCTTTTACTATTTCTCTACAAAATAGACAATGGTGCAATTGATTGCGAATGTATTTTACACAAAATTTCTTTCCATGTGCCATTAAGGTGGTCCAGGCAACTTCAACTGTTTTTTGAAGAAAGGCTTTGGGCTGCAGTCACGTGCTTAATAGCAGACCCACATGAGTGACTGCTCCTAAGCTCGGATTGGCTTTCAAAAAGTGACCTATTTTCCTCAAAGTAAGAACTTATTTGAGTGGTGTGAGAGAAATTGTATGGATATAAATGTGGCGAAGTGTTTTCGAATGACCTTCAGTCATTCATTACAACCTTTAGACTGTCAGTATAGTCTAAATAGTGTGGTTTTGCCGACAGCAAGATGTCTTTTAATGTTCACATTGCTAATATTACAACTAAAGCCTATAAGATGCTGGGTTTTGTTCAGCGTATTTCGACCGATTTTTCAGTGTTAACTTTTCGTAATCTTTATTGTTCTATTGTAAGGTCCTTGCTGGAATATTGTTCAGTTGTTTGGTCACCGTCTTATGGAGTATATGTTGAAGCCATTGAGAGAGTTCAAAGGAAGTTTTTGAGGATACTTGCTTTTAGATGTGGTTATCAGAAAGAAGACTATCAATATGATGACATTCTTTTAGAGTTCAATCTTCAGTCTCTGCAGACTAGGAGGCAGATTGCTGACTTGTGTTTCTTGCATAATGTTTAAAGTGGTGGTTCCGTTCAACGTTGGTGTGAGGAGAGGTAGAAATACAAGTCTTTTTGTTGTACCGTTTCACCCAACTAACTATGGCAGAAACAACCCTTTAACTCGTTTATTGGACACGGCTAATCAATTTAATAATAGATATAATAACATAGATTTATTCAATTCAAGGCTGGTTAGTTTTAAGTCATTTTTAAGAAGCCACTTGTGATGTAACGAATGTGTGATTTTACTACTCTGATTGTTTATTACTGAAATGTGTGATTTTTATTTGTGTGACGTGTATGTGATATTTTTTAGTATTTGTATTATTCTTGTGATATTTTAAAATTAGTTTATGAATGTGCTTTAAATGTGGTTATTATTAATGTATTTTGTAAAATGGCATTGCCGTTAATAAATAAATAAATAAAACATACTATCCTTTCTAAAATTGTGTCTATAGCTGGAAATAAATAAATAAATTTTGAACTTCTTGGAGTACCGGGCGTTGTCACTTTTGGTATTGGTGCTACAACACTGGTTTTTAAGTCCCTAGGAAATGTACCTGACTCCAAGGACATCATTATTAAATTCAATAAAGGATAACCTACCACACAAAAGTGCTCTTCTAACAATTTTATACTTAAATTATTATCACTAGTGCATTTGTTTTTTCGATTAGATTTTTTAAGTTCTGATATACTGATTGTCTTAAATTTTCGAAGACTTGTTTGTTTACCTTCAATCCGTTCTTGGAGATTAGCACCATCCCAGTTTACCTTCTCAATGCTATCAATCACTTCCTTTAAACTATCCAAATAAGTCATTAAAATTATCCTCAATCTCCTCACTGTATGATACAAAATCAACCTCTGAGAA
Organism: Pissodes strobi; assembly: GCA_016904865.1. Lineage (NCBI taxonomy): Eukaryota > Metazoa > Arthropoda > Insecta > Coleoptera > Curculionidae > Pissodes > Pissodes strobi. The sequence goes on along the minus strand of MU186227.1, from coordinate 62,991 downwards.
ATTGTTAAGTACCTGCGCCCCAACAAGTCCTTAAGCGTGTCCCACATCTTTTTGCCATTTCCTTTGCAACCATCCTCTCAGAGCGTAGCTTTGAAGTGACTGTATTTCTTATTTGCTTATAGTGTAAAGACTCAACCAAGGGGTGCTATGTTACGTCCCCTTGAGTTACCAGTTGAGTCAGGTTCGTTCGTCCGAGGCCCAAATAATAGACGAGTTTACTTAACTCTATGTATTGATTATATCAGGAACAGTGTTACAATATTGATATCTATGATATTAATGATTAATGATGATGCGCAGTTACATTACATTACCAAATATGAACTATAATCAGGTCAGCGTGTATTGCTATGGTGTGCAATAGTATGCACGGTGTTATAATAATATTTAATAATTACAATATCCTGTTGATGATATTTATTTATTTATTTATTTATTTGTTTATTAACGTATGCAACATTTACAAGTTTTACATAAATGCTTAGGTATTTATGTATATGTATAGGGTATATACTTATACCGTTACAATAGTCCGCGCAATCTTCTTGTTTAGTTATCCAGAATTTCCTATATGCAGCATCCAGGTATTTTCGGCAGTTAAAGTTACAAGAATACCCCTTAGGAGAAGATTCAACTTTAAGAAAGCCAGGTGGCCAGATTTCTCACTGGAGCTCGATGAAAAAATTTGAAACATTCACCCTATCCCAGAACACTATCCACGTTTTATAGAAATACTATTGAAAGTGTCAAAACGACATATTCCAAGAGGTTGCATAGAAAATTTTATCCCAGGACTTTCTGACAGAAATAAGGATATCTTAACTCAATATGAAGAGGTCTACCTAAAGGATCCATTCAGTGAAGAAACAATCGAATGTGGCACAATCTTGATGACAGCGCTGAGCGAAACACGGCAAAAAAAATTGGTGGAAACCCTGGAAAGAATGGATGTCACACAGCAGCAAAATAGCATGGAACCTCATTAAAAAGCTCGATGGTGAACCGAAATCGACTAAGCCCCTGGCAAAAGTAACACCCAACCAAGTTGCCCATCAACTCCTTAATGGCAAGCCTACCTAATGCCAAGAAGTTAAACTGCAACAAAACGCTGAAACAGAAATAAACAACTCTATTCCATGAAAGAGCTAAATAAAGGGGAAACCACTATGAAAAATGGCAAGGCAACTCCACATGTGTGTGGAGCAAATAAAAAACTTTGGCATGGGTGCTAATACCTGGATCCTAAAACTTCTTAAAAACTGCCGTGAAACATTTAAAAAAAGATGTGGAAAAAGATCAAAGTGATAGCACTCCTGAAGCCTGGAAAAGACACAGACTCCCCAAAAAGTTACCGGCCTATATCGTTTCTATGCCACCTCTTTAAACTGTACAAAAGGCTGATCTTACATCGAATTGGTGACACTGTGGACAAAAGGATTATACCACAACAAGTCGGCTTTAGACCAGGGAAATCTTGCGCCAACCAGATTTTAGCCGTTACCGAGCACATAGAGGAAGGTTTCGAGAACAAACAGATAACAGGTCTGGCTTTAGTGGACTTGAGGGCAGCTTACGACACAGTAAACCACCGAAAGCTCCTGTTAAAAACCAGAAAACCTATGAAGTGACAAGGGACTATCAACTCACAAAAATAATAGAATCACTGCTGCAAAACAGGCAATTCTATGTATCCCTTGAGTGTAAAAAAAGCCGCTGGCGAACCCAGAGGAATGGCCTGGCTCAAGGAAGCGTGCTAACCCCAGTCATTTTTAATGTGTATACGAACGACCAGCCAATAATAATATCTTTATTGTCATAAACGTTCAGTTTGAACATCGACAAGGTCAAAATGGCACTAGAACAAAGAACAAAAAGGAAAGATCTTACAAACTAAACCCATACTACATTCAAAAAGTCCGTCAAATACAAATTAAAACAAAAATCAATGTTGCAGGTCAATAAAAAGACTTATACAAATTTAAAATGGTCACAACAAGGGCATAGATAAAAACATTAACACTAAAAACATTGAACCCAAATACTCTTTAAAGGAGTAAAACTCGTTTTCTATAAGAAACTTTTTGATACAATACCCTGTTATACAAGACATTTTCTCTATGCAGATGACCTAGCAATTACAGCGCAAGGAAAATCATTTTCGCAGATAGAGGAGAATCTGGAAAACACTTTAAAAACTATGTCTGAATAATACAAAGAAAACTTACTTAAGCCAAACCCATCAAAAACTCAGGTTAGCGCATTTCACCTCTATACACGCCTGGCTGACAGAAAGCTGCACGTCGTTTGGAACGACACCATCCTCGAACATACCGACACACACCTAGGGGTTACTCTGGATAGATCGCTGACATATTAATACCATTGCGACAAAACCCGCCAAAAAGTAGCTGCAAGAAACAACATTTTAAGAAAGCTCTCAAACAGCAAATGGAGTGCAAAGCCCTACGTTCTTAGGAGTACTGCCCAAGCACTCTGCTTCTCTACCGCAGAATACGCATGTCCTTCCTGTATGGTCAAGATCGGCGCATGCTAAGAAAGTGGCTATAAGCCTCAACAAAACGTGCGGACTGGTAACAGGCTGTATGAAGCCTACGCCTGTGGAAAAGCTCTGAATCACGTAGGAAAGCACACGAATTAGGTGAAAAGTTTAAGAAAACCATCGACGTTCGCCATCCTCCGGACACCGAATCCTCGACAACGTTTTGAATGAGCCGCCCACCAGCTATCCTTTGTCAGAAGAAGCGCCAAATGGTACTACATGTAAATGAAAAACGTGGAAATGCTAAACCGTATTAGAACTGGGGTCGCCCCAATAAAAACCAACCTAATTAAGTGGAACCTCATACCAGAAACTGACAAGTGCGAATCCCTGATATGGTCTACTTCCTAGAAGTTGAAAATTCAAATAATAATACCCAGTGGTTTTTCTCCACTACCTTAATGGGTCAGGGCGTTCTTGCAGCATTATAGTTTTGTTCTATCGTTGCGGCTTACTTGCTTCCATTCCGATGGTCCATCCTCCGAGATTGCTGAATGAATTTTCTGCATATGTGATGTTTTTGATTGATTAATTAAATCCATTGCATTTCTTCTGGATTGCGAGAATTTTGGATGGTTTTTGCCATTTGAAATGGATGATCTTTGGTTTGAATCATTTGAATGGAATTTGCCAGTTGATTGGGCACATTTCCGTTATTTCCGAGATTTGTGGTTATTTTGATTTCTCTTCTTTTTGCCTGAACATCAGAAAGAATAGTGGACTTTGCTGCCATGGTTGTATTCTCTACACAAGCATTCTCTGCAGAAGCAAAGCTCCGGCCCTCCTGTTGGTTTGTGCTATTGGCAACGCTGCTGATATTGGTAGAAGGTGGTGTTGGAAAAATTTTGGTAGGGACAGGGGGAATAAACATAACCTCTTCATGACTTCCGGTTCGTTCTCGGTTGAGTGAACACGTGTCGGGTATTGGCCCTTTCGTCTTCAACTTCACATACATATATGATCAGTTTGGGGGGCGCGTGGTGAACGTTCGAGTACCGTTTTGCTTCCCCAAGGAAGAATCGGACGTCCAGCCGGGGGGTTGAGCCCCGTGCATGTACAAGATTTAAATGTTTGTGAGCGTCCAGCCGGTGGTGTTCGAACCTTAAAACAAGCCGTGCATGTACAAGTCTGAGACTCCAGAAGTACATACACGACATACTGGAGGTTCTAAAAATAGTATCTCTGTCTACCAGGGTGTAACCAATATGGAACGGTCGGTCGCTCCAGCTCTTGCTGAGCTCGGACAGGGGTCTTTACTGGCTGAATTGCTCACGCAAAGGCCAACAGCGAGTCGTATTACTACTATAACCTCCTTTGAATATAAAGAGTCAGGAAGGAGGATTTCGCAAATTCTTCGAATATAAAACGGGCGACAGAATCGGAAATTTTACAGTTTTATGTGTTAAATAGTTCAATATTTGCAAAAATAGACTAAAACAGTGAAAATAGTGCTGTGTACTTATCAAAACAACACTAATAACAAAAATGGTTAGTTGTGCATGTTGTGGCTGTTCCGTGACGCCAAAAAATAAATAATTAGGTGTAACTTTGCACAGGTAAGAATCTTTAGTCTTTTTGAATCTGTATTTGCTCGAATATATAAAGAAAACAGGAGTTTATTTACACAGAATTTGACAGAAGTGCGCCATATGCAACAACCATTCTCGTCACCAATATTTGAGCTTATGATCCTTCCTTTATTTTTATATTCAAAGATAACCTCTTCATTTCACTATTTTTTGGCTCCTACATCAGCTTTTCTAGTTTTTCTTCAGGTGATTCAACTGTCTCCATTAGAAGGTCATTATTTTCTTGCAATTAAAAGATGATATGATGATGCACATTTTAACAAAGTCGGCACTTGCCATACCTGTCAAATTCCCTTGATCCAGACAATTTGTACAGTTTGTGCAGTTTATTTCATTTAATCCCACAATTTTAGTTCTAGGACTTTTCACTAAACATTGGCTGTGGTAAAAGCAGTTACACAAAACACACTTTACTTTTTCTTTGACTTTTTTTAGGCAATTAAAACACTTTTTATCAGAGCAATCTTTATCGATGTCCCCCTCAGACGCCATCTTAGGTCATTACCTCCTCTGTTTTCCCCCCTATAAGTAGCACTTCACCAAGTTTCGTGGCAATTCTATGGCATCATAATCATTTGTAATGATGTGATTCAAAAGGGTTGATGAGGCGTTTGTAACCCGTGTTTCCTTTGTTACAATTTGTCTAAAACCTGCAGTCTCAAAAACTTCATTTTTTTTGCTTTGCTTGTATCTCTCATCAAGTCGACATTTAAATCTCCTGGATGGGTTTTATAGGTGTTGTAAAGAGGGAAACTATCGTGCTATAAATGAATTTTTGTCCGCTGTGATCTGGGAAGACTTGCTTAGGGGTAGAGATTTAAATGCTATGGTTGCAATATTTTATGTGTTGTATTTTTTAATAGGAAATTCAATATGGTTTTCAACAGAGTTGAAAGAGAGTATAATAAACAAGAAAATTGCACACAAAAAATATAAACAACAACCTACTGTTAAGAACTATCAGGAATTTAGTAGATTAAGGACGATTTGTGAGAATTTGTCTAAGGCGTCTTATGGCAACTATGTCAATGCTATTGAGCACGATCATATCAATAACAGGGTGAAAAACTTCTGTAACTATATTAATACCAAGCTGAAATCAAGGAAGTTTCCTAAATAATTTACCTATAATGAATTTAAAACTTGTGATGGCCAGCAAATTGCTAATTACTTTGCTGTTTTTTTCTACTAGTGTTTATGGCAATGGACCCTGTGACAAATGATGTGATATCTATAAGCTTTCTTAACATAGCCTACTGTGATATAAACATATCTGTTATTTATAGAAGGCTAGATTCATTGGACATAAATAGGGCCGGATGGTGTTCACCCAATTTTTCTAAAAAAATCTAAGCTTTATACTTTCAGGCCCTCTTTTCAGGATTTTTCAATTGTCTTTAGGATTCGGCATGTTTCCTGATTGCTGGAAATCTAGCTATGTGTCTCTGATCTTTAAGTCTGGCTGTAGGTCCAACATAAAGAACTATCGATCAATTAGTATTTTAAGCACAATTCCCAAGGTGTTTGAAAATATTGTTACTGCATATCTCTCTTCAGCATTGCATGGAGTTATTATGAGTCCACAGTTTGGTTTCTTACCAAAGAAATCAACTGAGCTTAATCTCCTCATTTACACTGATTACTTATCTGCTGCCTTGGAGGGTGGATGTCAGGTTCGCTCGATCTACACAAAGTGTTTAACAAGGTTAATCATAAAATTGTTATTTCCAAGCTCAGGATGGTTGAGGTGTGTGGACCTTTGCTTGACTGGATTGAAAGTTATTTAAGTGACAGATCCCAGATTGTGGGTTACAACAATTTTCAGTCCTATAACATCATAATAACTTCAGGAGTACCACAGGGCTCCCATTTGGGACTATTGTTATTTAACGTTTTCATTAATGATATCCTTGATTGTTTTGAATATGGTGAGTTCTGCGTTTTTGCAGGTGATTTAAAATATAGAACTGTGAAGTCTGTAGAGGATTGTTTGGGCTTGCAGGCCGACCTGGATAGGTTGGTCTCTTGGTGTGATAGGAATGGTATGGAGCTTAATGCCAATAAATGCAGTTATATCTTGTTTAATAGATAATAGATTCCTTATTTAGTAAAAATTACACAGCTTACCAGGGTTAATACTATCCGAGACCTGGGGAGTTTGGTTGACAAAACCCTTAGTTTTGTGGAGCACATTAATGGTGTTTCTGTCAAGTCAATTCCTAAAGAGAGTGTGTACTGATTTTAATAATACCAAAACTATGAAGCAACTTTATACAAGTATTGTGCGCCCTCATTTAGAATATGGTTCATCTGTTTAGTCACCTGGCTACTGTGTTAATAAAAAAAGACTAGAGATGGTGCAAGACAGATTTTTGCATTATGTCGGCTACAAGTTTCAACTCGACCCCACTTTGCATTATTCTGGGATAGAAAGCCTACTTGGAATTGGCACTTTAGAGGAGAAGAGGGTAAAGAAGATCTCAAGTTACTGTTGATCTTGATAAATAATAATCTGGATTGTCCTAATCTTCTTGAGAGTATTGGGTTTCACATTTCGATTAGGGCGACACGTAGCATTTTCACATTTCTATGGTCTGAACTCACCCATCAGTAGAGTGTTTAGGCCGGACACAATTCTCGCCAACCACTTTTTTTGCTCGCTGACCTTGAGATAGACCCCGCCCATTTGGCGTATTCGACCTTAAATGACATTGAGCTAATTTGACCTTGAATGCCCTTGAGTCTTTTGATATGACCTTGGGATTGCTCCAAGCGTGTATGATCTTGAACGGCCTTGGGATTGTTTTGTGGTGTCTTTTACCTTGAATGACTGAGATATCTTGAATGTCCTTGAGTTTTTTGTTGCCGGTTGTGCATATGATCTTTGGATTGCTCCAAGTGTACATTGTTGCATTTTCAAATTTCGGCACCTAAGCTTTGTTTAGTTTATATTTATTTTTATTTGCAAACAGAATTTAGATTGTATTATTCCAATATAGGTACAGTGCATAAAGTACATTACGTTGTTTTAGCTTGAAAGTTATTGAATATACTTTCTATAATTATATTTATGTCTTAGTATGATATACTAGCTACTTATGATATGATAATACCATCAGGTCTAATTTTTGTCCCTTTCTGAATAGTAGGTGTTCGACTAGGTTCCGGAAATATCTTTGAAAGGCTCTAGTTTTCGAGTTAAATTTGCTAGATGTTGTCTTCATAGACTTTAATGTTTGAACTCTGTTCTAATCACTCAGGGAAGTGTTCACAAGCTTTTCTTTGATCTAAAAGTTTATAAAAACTTAAGAATTTGTTTGACACAAATCGAGATTTTGACAAGCACTGTCGCCATGTCCCGCGAGCAAAAATCTAAACTTTTGAAAAATTTCATGTTTTTGATTAAGGTACATGCTCTGGGTCTGTTCCAGAGCAAATTATCTTACCTGATATTTTACCTAGGCCTGCATTTGCTAACCAGGGTTCCTGGTTCATTGAAAGTTTTGCCAAAGATGTATCAGGCAGCCTTGGCATGTTGCAGAATGGCCTGCAGAAAGATGGTCTTATTTTCCATCTTTCTTCCCAGACTGCTTGTCCCAGGGGGCCTTACCTACTTGGGTTTTCGACCTTTTGTAGAGTAAGCTCACTTTATTCCTATATTTTGGTTTGATGTAACTGTATGTCATATATGATTGTTTTGAAAATTCTTGATATTTTTAGCGAAAAATTAGTATGTATTCAAATAGCCAAACAGAAGTCACATATGATAGTGACTTCTGTTTGGCTATTTGAATACATACTAATTTTTCGCTAAAAATATCAAGAATTTTGATTTTAGATGGATAGTCCGTTATGCAAATACCGGATATTCTATGTCCGTCTCAAAAACATCCGGGTTTGGAATTTTTATCAATGTTCATATAAAATAAATTTTGAATTTGGCCTTCCGCGAGCCATTTGAAATTACGCGTTGGTAAATATTGTGACATGGCTTCACCATGTAAACTGGTGGCGTCCAAATACATAAGGTAGGAAGGAGGTTGGTTTACAAGCATCATAATGTGGAATAAATTTATTATTAGTAAAATATTTCAAAAGATTTCCTTATACTACAGTGACTGATTCCCATGCGAATTCCATGTTTAATGAAGTGTACCAGTTCTATATCTGTGAATAGCTCAAGCTCTATTGATGTTATTTTAAGATCTGAGCGAAATGACAGGGCTGGAGCAGTATAAAACTGACATAGGTCTAGCCCGTAGGTGGCAAGGTACACGTCTTAAGATTTTTAAAAACATTGTTAAAATTAAATCATCGGATTTTAAGTAAATATCAGAATATTGGCCTAAATTCTCGCTTTTGAGTAAATCCCATACAGTTTGCGCTTGTTTAAAATCTTCTTGTTTAATGGCTTCTTTACGAAGCAATCAGTGGATGGGAGCTTGGTACAATTTAAGTTACGAAACAATATGGTAAACACCTTTCTGCCGAATAAGCGTAAATTCTTCTCTCGGAAAATGTTTTCCAACTTCTCGACATTGCTCCAGTTTTAAACTTTTAATTAAATTATTTAAACTTTGGGCCATAAATCAAAAACTGTCCATGAAGCGTAATTTTTAAAATGCCTGTTTTTGTTTACGTTCTCTATCTTCGACATTATCCACCAAAATATGTTTCGTAAACGAAATAACATTTCCTTATTTTTGGAGGTAACTTCCAACCTCTCGTTTTCGAGAGCTAATTCTATTACAAACAGGTGGGAATTGAACCAGACATGTTTTGGAAAAAATAGGACTAAAATGTGGGATTTGAAATTCAGGTTACATAAAGGATGAGCTGCACCTCGAAACTTTCCCCGAAGATGACAATGATATCTTACTCTTTCATCTTCTAGTTTAAATGGCTTGTCGCAAATATGACAGCTTCAGAAACTCTGCCGCTTGTTTAACACTCATATGAGATATTGGTACATTTTTTATAAGCCGGTTGGTCGGAATAAATAATTGATTTTATTATTGCTTAAAACCATAAAGAAGGGTGTGGTATCTTAATTAACCACTTTTAATAAACTGTATTACTATAGGGTAGTGAGAGGAATTGAAACATGTATTCGGTTTGATTTAATTTAATTATGCAGGTGTAAATTGCATTTAAATATGATAAATATAAATATACAAATAATTTCTATATTAATTCCAAGCATTCATCCTTTCATCCATAAACTAATGTTACATATACATATTTATAAATTGACTATCTACTGAAAGTTATTGATTTTGTGATTTAAATGAAAACTTTGTCTTTAAATTTCAAACTTTTCTTTCACTCTATAAAATACCTTGATTCTCGTGTCTCCAATCTTGTCGTACTCAAGAGTAGCCTTTTAGACTTCACACATTGAATTCATATATAGCAGGGATTTAAATAGATTTTCTTAACTGCAATTTTGCAGGCGCCATTTTATAGTTTCTTCAACTCACGTACGCTGAGATGCTACGTCGTTTCTGGCCATGAAGAATTGCGTTACACAACGCCTGAATGAGGTTTTTGTCCAACGTGGACAAAAATAACAGAGGTACACTAAATATTCTCTAATATTTGTGCATACAATTGGAGAATTTGACTAAAAGGATGGGACCTTTTGGCGCGAAGAGGAGAACGAAAATTTTCGATCTTGCTTGAGCGAACGTTAAAATTAAACTTTGAGAGGCTAGAAAGCAATGACGGGACTGATCTAGTACACGAAAATAACTAATAAAATGAGCGAAACACCAATGAGTGGCCTTAAACAGAGCTAGGACAAGTTAGATGTTTTTTTGGCGGAGCGGTGCAACGACCGAAGCATCACCGCTGAGTGTTTGCTACGCACTGACTTGATTAATTTCTTTCTTCAAGCTGGCCGCCTAGCGGCAAAACCACATCATAAAAAGTGGGCGGTGGGACATACTGAATTCATTTGGGATGACAGGGTAGAAACTGTTTTCTTTCTTTATTTGACACGTGGTTGCTCACACAATACTAAGACAAGGATATATTAAATTGAAAACGATTACAAACGTTTTCCTTTACGAGTGAAAAGTTGCTATATTGTAATCTATTATACTGACAGTACTGGTGTACAGGTTCGAACTAAGGGATCGTCCGTCCAGGTTGGGACTAAGGGGTCTTGAAGAACTGACTTATGCTAATTTAAATGCACAAATTGGGTTGTACGCGGGGTGAAATAAATCTATTTTGAGTTTAATTACGGTTCATTCATACTACATACATACAGGATGTTATCAGGAAACTATACGGTGAAAAACGATAGTTTCTACACGTGTTGGGGTGTTTCCCCAACACCGGTTATATATTGATTTACAATCAATCTCTAACCAGTTTACAAAAACTTTATGTACATCCTGCTTTCTATAAGTTTTGAATATCGAGTGAGAATTGTCGAACTCATTCAATATAGTTGGCAAAAGAGTAAGGGATGTATTTATGTGTTCATACAGTATAGGACATTTCGGGGTCCAGCTCATTTTGTTCTGTATAGAGTGGTTCAGAAATAGTTTCGAAATCGGCATAGATATCAAAAGGTACATTTAATTTCTTTTCAAAATCAGTAAATCTAAGAATATTCTCTGGAACGGCTTCACCGTATTTATCTACTTTTCAATTTGTTGTCAGAACTCGAGTCGGAACTTTAGCAAAACATGATCACAGTTGTATTTTTTATGTTTTTTAGTTTTTGTTCACTTGAGTAATATACCAAACACCCATCACATAAGTATTTTGCTTCCTTGTGAATGGATAGTTGACGAGATTAAGTGAGACATGTTTCAGTTTTCGAGATCTACTAAAATATAAACAACCTCAATGCTATTTCTATAATTTTCATAGATTTTATCCAAATCGTAAACATTAATAGAAATATCATTGGATTGTTCAAACATGGAAATATCTTCCAGTTTAATCGAAAATGCCATACCTGTAAAGTACTGTTTGTTCTCAAAAGGTACAACCTGTTCCGACCCGGGGGTGCAGGGGGTGCGGCGCACACGGTCGCCAAACCAGGGGGCGGCGCTTGCCGCCTAATTTAAGATAATAAAAAAGATAAGAGCAACATAAAAAAATTATTTCTCTTTTTTTAACGAAAACGATAGAGTTAAAAGAAATAAACTAATAAAGAATGTACGCCCACCCGTAACTCATCTAAAAAACGCGGAGCGCGCGTCGCTCCGAATTAAAAACGAATGTTCCTCTATGAAAGTAAAGACGAGGCACCAAAGGATCCGAGGGAACTGTTTAAAATTAACTTTTAATATATTATACTGGACACGGCAATTTTAAAAATCGAAGAAAGATTCGAACAATTAAAAAATCGTTATGAAATATTTGACTTTCTGAATGACTTGACAGAGTTTATTAAATTAGATAAATCAGGCTCGAAAAATATAAATCTATAGAAAAGATGTTGCGCACGACCCCATCAAAAATGAGTCCGATAATTTATGTGATGAAATTGAAAATATTTCACCCTATATAGGTATCTGCCCAAACATGGCATAGTTGCTTCCATATATATTAATCGCTATAAGAATTCTTTTAACGTTACCTGTTAGTGTAGCTAATGGTGATAGAAGCTTTTCAAAACTAAAAATAAATCATATACAATCTACCATGGGCCAAGATCGGCTTTCTGATTTATCTATCTTAAGCATAGAGAATGAAATTTGTGAAAGTTTGAATGTAGCAGATATTGTTACAGAATTTGCTGTAAAAAAAGCAATAAAGGTTCATTTTAGGTAAATTATAAAACTGTTATTTTTGTTTTCTAATAATTAAATCTTGTGTAAATATAGCAGCATCTGCACTCTGCACCTGGACCGTCGGCGTACAATATTAGAATATTATTAATATTAATATTTAAGGGCTATAGAACTGTTGCCAGTAGCCAAAATGTTTATATAATTAAATGCGTTAATTGATACAAAAAGTGGTTTATTTGACAAGTTGAAAAAGAGCTACAAAGAACGTAACTTGCAACTTGCACTAGGTACCACATATAACCATGTTAACTTAATACCACACACAAATACTTCATTTGCATGAAAATTTAAGGATAGGTTGGATTATATGTGGCTGTTGGGCGTAGGCGTTGACTGAATATCAGTCAAGGGTGGCTTGCCACCCGACTTCTATTCAGTGAAAGCTTTCTATTTACGACTGCATTACCCTTTAATCTCTAATGACCTTAAAATATCCATATCCTTCAAAAATAAGCAAACTACAAATTTTTTATTGTAATTTTTATGTACTTATACTACATTTTTTCGCCTTCGGCAAATTACCTCTGGGGCGCTTTTTGCTTTTGGCATATATTTTTGGCGCCTATTTTAAATTGTCTATTGTCTTATGTTTTCATTTTATAAAAGTGGACGGCAAAGTGAAACTCGCACACGGGCGACACCAACCCATAGAACGACATACTTCGCGACTCTAATTGTGTTTTGAGTCCAGTGAATTGGGTGAAGGGAAGCTAAGACCGACCACATAAAGCATTTAACATCTTGATCTTGGATGCTAAAGAACAGCTTTCTTTAATTGTATCTTTTGGCAGCGGAATATACGATGATACTTTTAGCGGGTTAACCTTATCGATACTCAGTTGGAGGTTGAAGGTAGAGGAGTTGCTGAAGTGCCTATCTATAACAAAAGAAAAAAAATATTTTTTAAACTATAGAACAAATCCTTATAAATTCTTGAAAATAATATAACTGGAAATTATTAATTTAAAAAATCAGGTGAGATAAAAATCATGTAATATGAGAACAAGATACATACCACTATCTTTTTCCGCGAATTCTGGGTTTTTTCTATTCAGGGTTACCAAAAACTGACCAAACTGCTCCTCAAGATCCGTTCCCTCACTCACCAGCGAGAACTTGGTTTTGAATGACGCCCTCCTCAGACACATTTATATCTGCAAGAGGAAGCGACCGAAGAACTCCACACCGATTTTAACTTTAATATGCCCAAATCTAACGACTGGGTCCCATACCAGTCTGACGAATTTTCTAAAGATTACCCAAAAATTTCTTCGCACTGGTAGATTTCTGCTTTGCTGATAGTCGGTATGTAGCAATCTAGGTTCGAAACGAGATCTCCACTATGTAGCCACTTCCTCTTGCTCAACACACGTGTTTGTCATGTGCTGGAAACTGTCTAGATGTTCTATTCATCGGACGATGGAAATCTCCAGATCACAATCTTGGCAAAGCCTTGTGGATGAAGTCGAAGGTTCTTAAACAAAAGAAATCACTATCATTAAAACAAATGATTGTAACCAACTAAACTTACCATTTTTTGTCAAATCTATTTCGCTTGGACATGGTCACTGATGGAGCTTCAATTGGAACCACTGTTGAGGTATCGGCTTTTGTTTGGGAACCCTACAGGTCATGGTTTTCGACGTGCAATCCGTATGACGTTTCAAGGCATCCTTTCTGGTGAATGAGCGGGCACAGGATTGGCATACAAACATTGTTTGATACGAGGTGGTATTAGGAAATATTTTTTGGGAAACACTTAATTTACTTTATCTTATTTTCATATTTATTTTTCTATTTTTATTTTATTTAACTTCATTTTATTTAACTTTTTTTCATTTTATTTCACTTTAGTTTCATTTTATGGTTCTTAACCAGTAATAACATACAAATTGGCAATCAGTTAAAAAATGTCGTCCTGCTTAACGATTAAGTTCAAAACACTTAGCAAAAAAATTCACACTACAAACACTGACGCACAAATACCTAAGTCCAAAACTATTGATTTAACTTGGATGGTTTGATGTGTGTCGAATGAGAGAATCTAGTTGACTTGATTTATATCTGAAAATTCTGTCTATTTATACGTTGTTCATATGTCCTATAAAATACCGATCTTTCGAATAACATCGTATAATCGCTCGCTTCAAAGGAAATGTAGACTCTAGGATAATTCTTATCGCAATATGTTATCCCCCATTTTATCATCTGGAATGTTATAACTAATTAGTTATAAACATATGGCTGCAAAATATGAGGTCACTTGCTTATCAGAATTGAATGACGCAAATTATATTGTTCCGACGCTTATCTGTTGGAATGTTATATCAACAGAATACTGCGACCGTTTGCGTATTTAGGAAACCTCCGCGTTACAGAACCCCAGTTAAATAATGCCGCCTGATTGGCTAACTCCAACCCTGTCAATGTTGTTTACGTTTTTTTCACTTCATGCATTTGTATGAGACTTCGAGAAAAGCAGGAATGCGAAAACCTGGCTCAGGTGGTAAGGCTCGCGCCTAGAATGCGAAGCAATGGGTTCGATGCCCGGCCCTTGTAAGCTTTTTTTATTTATTTTTTTATGGATTAGTTAGTTTTTTGGCAGGTCTTGGGTTAGTTATTGTTGGTTGCGCTCCGCAGCGAGCGGAGGGCATTGTATGAATACAAATGCGTGAAGTGAAAAAACGTAAACAACATTGACGGGTAGGGCTAGTGTAATACACGTGCTTGTCTAGCCAATCAGGAGGCGATATTTAACTGGGGTTCTACAACGGGGAGGCTTCCTAAATATGCAGACCGTTCTTATTGCTTGTTTACGAGAACCAAGCCGCGTGAATAAATTTGTTATTTTATTTATTTGAACTGTTGACCGTGAAATATATTATTTCTGGTACCATCAATTATTTTTTTCGGGAAGCGATCAAGAGATTTTTAGTAGGATTTAATTATATATTTTTGAAATGATATGGCTTAAGTGGACGAATCTTGAGTCTCGGCAAATGACGTCAGGGTCAAGAATTATATTTTTTTACCTTATTGTTTACCATGAAGCATATTATTAGTTCTATGGTTTTCCAGAAGCGTAATACGGTTGCGGGGTGCCACGTTCTAAATAGTGACGTAGCACCAGTCGTCGAAAACCTTGCGATTTATGCGCAATAAGCCTCCATTCAGAGTGGTGGATGGTCAATCCTCATTCTATCCCTACCAAGAATCATAGCATCCACCACTTCGGCCATATAGTCCTAGCAGCTTAAGGCCGTTAAACCGAAGAATGATAGAAGTAGAATATTTATTTGTTCTTAGTAATTTCACAACAAATAAATGCTTCAAATTCTTAGATTTAACTAACATTCTGATTTAGTTTGGCAATGAAATAAACATGATGTTGATCAATTCATTACCTCTGAGAATATTTATCTTGTGTTTGCTAGTAATTTCTATTGGATGCTACCAAATTTATCATTATTACTTTTTCAGATTGACATCAATGGAGATGGTCATATCGACTTAAAAGAACTGAGAGAGGCACTAGAATTATGCGGCTTAAAAATTGCTGGATATCAATCCAGATTAATAGAAGAAGAATTTAAAAACTCAAACAAAACAAAGTTAAATGGCAAATTAACCTATGAAGAATTTATAAAGCTTATTTGTAATTTAAGAGCTAATGACGTAGCCAATACCTTCAGAACGGTAGTATCAAAAAGAGAAAATCTTCAGCATCTCGGAGGTACTTCACATGCATCAAACGATGGTACAACGCACTCAGTTAGGTTAGAAGAACAGCTTGCCTTTTCAGATTGGATCAACTCCAATCTGCAGCTTGACCCAGATTTGAAGAAGCTGTTGCCTATTGATCCAGAGGGCAAACTATTGTATGAGCGAGTCAGAGATGGAATCCTATTGTGGTAAGATTTCAATTAAACATTAAAAATAAGATTCAAAGTAAAAGTTGTAAGAAAACAAACACATTGTCCGTTCTGAGTGGTAAAACCACAAGTTCTAATAATATTTTCAATTAGAGGGGAAGAGAAAATTGGAGTTTAGTCGAGTTTTTTTGCACATAATCAATGTTAAAGGTGAACGTTGTTGTTAAGGCCAAACACTAATCAGACATTTTCTAAAAAGCAATTTAAGATGTATCTGCGAGTAAAAAGAAAACACATTTCCCCCTTCGAATAATATGTAAAATTAATTGAAATTCTCGTTTTTAGTAAAGCATATGCGAACTATAGGAAATCATTTCAATGTGACGTAATCGAAACCTAAGCATCGCGATTCCTTAATCCACAGCTCAAGTTAATCGAAACTAACACACTTAAAAAATTAAACAAAATTAGAAGTAACATTATTGATTAATTTGCCCACACAAATTAATGGAAAATACCGGTAGAAATGTCCTTACAGTTTGTAGCATTATCAGTGTTATTGTTATAACAATTCACCAAAATGTTTTAGTTACTTATCAAATGTATAAGATTTTTTCATAATACATGTGTATATCATTTTTGAAATATTCAGGATTCTAAAGAGAAATTTGTAACTGTAAAATTGTAACTATAAAACTGTTCAATATAACCATATGAGATGTTGGCGTTGCAAGGAAAATGCACTTTGTGCAGTTGCTCAAATATTTTGATCATAAATAATTATACGGGTTGGCACCTCTACTAAAATGGCATATTTTTGTGACACTAATTCATCCAATACTTACTTAACGAAACCCTTGGTAAATGATTTTTTAGATATCTAAAAAATTCACGAAGATATGAGCTGTCAAATTGAGCCCGGTAATAAGATCGCATAATACAAGCGTCACGTCGTCATGTGGATTAGAAGTCCGCTTCTCGCTCACAACCTAAGCAATGTATCTACGCGCGACCAGACTTGGGTCGAATATCGAAAAATGGTATTCGACTACTAATACAGAATATGTTATTAAAATCTACATTCGAATACAGGAATTAAACAAATATTTCAATACAAAGTATTCATTTAAAATGAACATTCATTTGAATAATTAAATTTATAAAATTGAACGAAGTATTTATAATAAAAATATGTATTTTTAATGTAAGCAGAACTATTATACAAGATACAGGTTTCAGTATAAGATAACATAAAACATACATGATATAAATATCATTAAAAATAAAACCTAAAGACGAATAGTTAAAGAAAAAGTAAAGTCTCAATTATATTTGCTTTTAGCCAAACTAATATTTCAAATAATTCGTTACTAAATTGTTGTGGCTTAAGCGAATTAATCATACCTGCAAATGAAAATAATCGTTGCAGATGTCTGTATAAGAGATATATTAGAAATATTATATTTTTAAATATTTTCTTAATGGTCGGGAAGTCATTTAGCACCGATATTGTTGTCCTTTTATCTTCAACATATAAAAGTAGGTGAAGTTTAACTTTTTCATCTTACTTTTTCTTTTAAATCTTTGGTCTTTGTCATATTTTTTCACTATCGATTTCATTTTTAAATTTAATAAACAACAAAATCTTTTAAATATTAGTTATTACATACCTTGAGTATTGTTATCAATAACTAATTTAAAACGTTAATAGTTGGATACAAACTTTATCAAAATATTTATTTGGTGAAAATAATAACGCTAATAAAAACCATAATGTAAATTTGACAGGGCGCAGCGCGCTGTAAACAAATCAATTGTTTTTTCCAAAGCCAACTAGAGTACTAGAGTGTTATAATAAATAATTAATGAGGAACTATTAAAAACAATAGAAACGTATCATTATATTATATACGTTTCGTTTATCTATACTAAGGACACTGTCACGTTAAACAAACATAAATACTTAAAAGGTCCATGTGTTTTTTCAATTTAAAAGGCTTGATTATAATTTAGTTCTTGCCTGCAAATGTTACAAATTGCTACTATATCGGAATTACGTTTCTGCTCAAAAAGTTTCCAATGCATGAACTTTTCATTCTTTTTGAAGACATTTTTGTCTGTAACAAAAGCGAATACGATTTGTAGGAAAATAAAAAAAATGCAGGGTCTAAAAACGATTTACATTTTCTTCTCTTAATTTTCTTAGGCAGGAATGTCAAACTGGTGAGAGCAGTTTCATTACGGGGAATGACGCCCCCGCCATTCCGAGTTGCCACGGGATGTGGCCCATCAAATCTCATCGTCCTCCCCCAGGCTGGAGAACACCAAAGTACAAAGTCTGGAGCTGATCAATAACAGTTTGTGACAAGAGGGGTTGCATTGTATTAGCTGACAGGAACGTCAAACTGGTGAGAGCAGTTTGATTACGGGGAGTGACGCCCCCACCATTCCGAGTTGCCACGGAATGTGACCCATCAAATCTCATCGTCCTCCTCCAGGCTGGAGAACACCAAAGTACAAAGTCTGGAGCTGATCAATGACAGTTTGTGACAGAGGGGCTGCATTGTATCAGCAGGCAGGAATCTTAATGTCAGACTAGGGACCACCAAAGGAATGAGTCTGTGGCCGATGCTTCCAGTGGAAGTGGCCCTAGGTGGTAGATGCATGCATACGCCTACTCGCATCGTCCAGTGAAAGACCACCCCATCAGAACTGGGAAGCGCTAAGTGGTTTTTCCGAATCACGTTCCGCTTCCGCGCTGGTGGTTCCGGGTTCCACAGTAGGAATATATGGACATGATGGTGCTTCCAGGATCAAAATATTCCGGAAGTAAACTCCCCGGCCATTCGGAGCTCCGGGCGCTGGGTGGTCCTAGGAGCCCTTCATTCCGCATTTCACAGACAGCAAAGATACCGAACCAATTTAAAATAGATTTCTGCAACATAAGAGGCCTAAATACAATCATAAATTCGGTACACCAACATCTACAAGCAAATAGACCACACATACTAGTCCTGAGAGAAACATAAGTATGTTCTTCAACAACAACAGTAAACTACCCCTATCTTGGTTACGACTTACACACTCGATTTAGACATAAGTTTGGAATATGCCTTTTTGTTCGAAGCGGCCTTTCATGTCACCGCGAGGAAACACTCGAACCGAACAACCTTGACGTCATGTGGCTCAAGTTCACCGTCAAGGGGTAACCAAGTTTATATGTTGTCTCTATCGCCCTCCGAGCGATAGAGCCTACCAAAGCATTTTTACATCACTAGCTACCACTTTTGACTCAATACAGGTCGATCACCCCAATTCAGAAACAATCGTTCTGGGAGACTTCAATGCCTCTCAACTGGTTCAAACATCACAACAAGAGCGACAACGAAGGTAGAGAAGCTGAAGCATTTGCTATCAGCTGCGGGCTTACTCAACTTGTAGACGAACCAACTCGAATCTCAGAGAGGGGCGAATTCGCCGCCCTCTGGATCTTTTTCTTACCACCAATCCTGACCAGTACACAATTACAGTTGGTTCGTCATTAGGTAGTTCCGACCACAAACTTATTACAACGGTTTGTGAATTGCCACTTCTACAGATGGTTCCACCATTGCTTCGCAAAATCTCGCATTACAATTCTGCAAACTGGAACGATCTAAGTTCTACCTAGATTTTCCTTGGCTAGTAATCTCTTCAGGAATGGACGCATACATCCCAAATTCCATCAAGTTAACGTCAAAAGGAAAGCCCTGGTTCGACAGAAGATGCGAGAGAGCTGTAGGTAGGAAACAGCAAGCCTACAAGTACTGGCAGCAAAATCAGACCGCTGAATTATTTTGTCGAAGCGAGAAACGAATGCAAACGTGTGATCGACAAAACTAAGGACAAACACAATCAAAGGATCAGGAATAAACTTTTGCAATGCCCCAGTGGGTCCAGGAATTTCTGATCGGTAGCATAGGCAATAAGTAATAACTATACAAAAACGTCTCTCTCACCTTTGACAGCCGAACGTGGCATCACGGCGACTACAGCCAAGGAAAAAGCAAACATGCTCGCCAAAATGTTTTCATCGTACTCTACCTTAGACGTCCCCCAAGGCAAGCCTCTCCCTACCATATCGAACATCACCACTATCATGGCAGAAGTCAAGTTTCATCACCGTGATATTCGTAAAGTCCTTAAAGAACTAGATACGCAAAAGACATCAGGACCTGACGGAATACCTGACATCGTGTTAAAGAACTGCGTCAACGAACTAGCACCCGTTTTTACCAGGATTTTTTCTCTGTCTCACGGAAAAGGGATTTACTCATCTTCTTGGAAAGTCGCACGAGTGCAACCTGTTCCAAAAATGGCAAGAAAATCACGCCCTCAAACTATCGCCCAATTGCCTGGCTTCCAATAATCTCCAAAGTCATGGAACGTGTAGTCAATCAGCAACTACTCAAGTACCTCGAGAACAACAGAATATTCAGGGATAATCAATACGGCTTTCGCAAAGAAAGATCGACAGGAGATATATTGGCCTCTGTCACTCATGTATGGAGTAGGGCAATTGAGAATTACAAAGAGTCTCGAGCGATTGCGTTGGATATTTCGAAGGCATTCGACAGAGTTTGGCATGACGGACTGCTCAACAAACTACCGTCCTTCGGACTGCCATCCTCT
Organism: Pissodes strobi; assembly: GCA_016904865.1. Classification (NCBI taxonomy): domain Eukaryota; kingdom Metazoa; phylum Arthropoda; class Insecta; order Coleoptera; family Curculionidae; genus Pissodes; species Pissodes strobi. Next base: position 42,485 of record MU186227.1, on the reverse strand, counting down.
CTGCAGGCTTGCCAGTGTCCTTAAGAACCGATCTCTGCACGTTGCAGTTGATGGACACATCTCAGAATTAACGCGGGCGTGCCTCAGGGCGCAATACTTTCACCAACTGTTCCTCATCTATATTAATGACCTGCTGACCAAAACGAATAATCCTGTTTACTGTTTTGCAGATGACAGTACCCTTGTCTCCCAATTTAGATCAGAAAAACCTTTACCAGCGACTGATACTTATCACCGCAGACAGGAGCAGATTACAGCAATTATTAATCAAGACCTGGAGAAAGTTTAAACTTGGGGCAACAGAAATTTGGTCCAGTTCAATGCAGCAAAGATCCAAGCAGCCACGTTTACCAAGAGGGCCAATACAGCGGGTCCTGGCATCATTATGGCATCCTCGTCGATAGGACTGTTGCGTGTCACGGTCAACAGCGATATGTCCTGGCATGACCACGTTGCTAACATTGCAAAATCAGCCTCCCAGAAGCTTGGTGCGCTATTTCGCAACAAAAAACTGTATACACAGCAGCAGTTGCTCTTGCTCTACAAAGCGCAAATAAGACCTTGCTTAGAATATTGCTCACACATCTGGGCTGCCGCACCAAAGCACACCCTAAAGCTGCTGGATTCCATTCAGAAGAGAGCTGTGCGTTTTGTCGGCGAGCTGGAGTTGACCCGGAATATGGATAGTCTGGAACACCGCAAACATGTTGCCGAGATACGGCAGATGTTCCCAGGATTTGACCCGTCTCATCCCGACCCTGGCAACGCCTATCAGACAGTCACGACAGACGGCAAGAGCGCACCAGTTCGTCGTACAACTGGAAACACCTAGAACAACGCTCTACAATAACTCCATTGTCTGGCGCACTGCATCACTGTGGAACTCACTCCCATGGCATCTGTTTCCCCCTAATTACAACCTACAAGTATTCAAGAACCGTGTCAATCAACATCTTCGCACACACACCGCTCGTCGAGCGCCATAGGATCTCCCTTTGGTTTGTGTGCCACTACCATAAAAAAAGAGCTATCGCATGTTACCAACCAGTGGCGGCCCCTGCTGCACAGGAGCACGTGCCCCCCATAAATTCCATAAAAAATCATAAAAATAATATACCTATTATACACCTATTCCTATTGTGCCAATAATAATATTAATAATTATTAGTAAATTTTTCTGCATAATATTTAGCATTACCATTACCTAATTATATACTAAAGTACTAGAGCAATTTACTAACATACGCACACGTTCACGCGTCCCGATTTTACGTCACAGATCTTCATAGAGAGCACGTCGTATCCTATTTTGTTTACGCTGTTCCTATGGCAACGGCTGTTTTCAGTGCCGCCTGGAACAGCTTACGGCCGATCGGTGCACATTTTTAGTGTGTCCTTTGATCTGTGATTTTCACCGCTTGTCTCGTTAGTTTTGACTGGAGTTTTGATTAAAATTTTGCGATTAAAGAAATAGTATAGTGACGATGCTGGCGCATTTCTTTTAATTATACTTAGTTACACAATAGTTTTATCGGGAGTTGTGTGGAAAATTGAATATGTTCTATGATAAACTAAGAACTATGTAGGTAATTCCGAATACTTTGAACCGTTTTATTTTTGTTTAGTGTTTAATAGAAATTTACGGCAAATTATTTTGTTAAAATGAATTCAGTGGCATATATTTTAAAAAACAGACCTCTAAGTTATAAGGACAAGCTCAGTGTCAAGCAATTGGAATTGAGGAGGCCTACTTAGTTTTAGTTATAAAAAAACTTGTACGGGAAAAACAAGGGAATTTAATAGATATTTCAAACGGACAAACGCATATGATAAGTTTTCGTGGATGTGTCGATCCTGGCCGACGGGCGGTAAACAATAAAGAACGCACTTTATTTGGGTATTTTGGGTCAGCCAAGTAGTTCCATATTCGTTTCCCTTTTTCGGATTTATGTAAGCGGGGAAGGTTGCTGTTAATTCCGTTGGTCGGGTTTGTTGTTAATTATTAAAAATTTAGTGTATATTTTATAAATTTATATTTAAAAACGAGATAGCTATATGCTTATTACAATTACATAATTAGAATTTTTAATTGAAACCTTTATATCTATGGAAAAACATGTTTGATTTATGTAAATAACATTCATCGCCATGTGCAGTGGCGGCTCGTGGGCAAATATTACAGGTGTCCTGTATAAAAGCATGCCGCCGAAGGCCCAACGCGAACAAATAATGGGGCGACCCCCAGATACCTTCTTAGGCGTCTTTATGCCATAAATATAATTTACCAAAATAAATAGCGTGTACTTTTTTAGGGCGTATTGCCTCAATAATAAACCGTATTTCATGTTGAACTAATGCTGTCATATGAGATTAAGATATGAAATATCTAAAATAAAAAATATATAAAAATAAAATTATTATTATTGGAACCTTATTTTTTTAAATATCATGTCGACCCTATAATTCTTTCTTAAAACAAATTTATCAATAACTTTTTAACTAAAGTCCGTAATTTTTCGTATCAACTCTGTTTCAATGGAATCCCGCAGTTAAACGATCCATTTTATCAAAGTCTACAGTCTATACAATACAGGACAGGAGCCAACTAACAATAATAACAAACAAAAACGACTCAACTAGTACAAACGAGACAAATCAAATGATTAATAATTGTCTTTTCTAATTAACTACATAAAATGCCTACACTTGTATTTGTAAAAAGCCACAAGGACTGTCAAGAATGCAGCTAAATAAGTGCGAAATTTCCCCTATTAAAATTAAATAGTTCATTTCTGCGAATTGACAACTGTACATTCTTTATGTTGAGAAGAACAGCTGTGCACTAATAATAGCAGTCCAGATAAGGGCATTCAAATGTCGTCGCGAGGAAATTATATTAAATTTACTGGCCAACTGTAGTCCGTCTTGGGGGTTGGTAGTAGTGATGGGCATAACCGGATTATTTTGATAACCGAATTATCTGTATTCAAATAATATTTATAACCGAATGATTATTTGAATAATCATTCGAATAAATTCAGGTTAGCGATCGCAGCCGGTTAGGAAGGAGGTTCAGCATCATCGGCATCGTATTCGTAACGTAACTCGTACCTGTAATTATCTATTGTCTTATTAAGTATGGCTTAATAAATAACAATAGAATAATATTTGATTACGCAATATTATTGAACAAAATAAAATAAATAGCATTTTACGTTTTTAAATCAAAAATACTTAAACTTCAAAATATGATCCTTGGATGTGTTGATGACATGTAATGAACATAATAATTATTAAAAATTTACTTTGCAAAAAAGTCTTTCTCTCTGGCGATGTATTTATAGTACTATAATAATATTAATAATTACTAGTACATATATTGTTATAGTTATATTACGACTTATGTATTGCTCTATTGCTCCTACATTCCAAATTCTAATCTATAACCTAAAAACTAAACAAACATGACAAATGTTTATGCAAATATTAAGATTAAATATTCCTAATTAATATTAAATCTACATACTATATAGTAAACCATTAACAATACACCTACTAATACTAATAAAAAAAAATATAATATACAAATACAAAGTATCTACTCTTAATCTTAATTTAATATTCGCTATTTTTCAACCCCCCAAGTTCGGCGTCCACAATTCCACATCCTACCGGTACATTTGAAATTTAAAAACTCATCTTTTATTCGAGCTAAAACATCGGAACTTGCTTCATAACATAACTAAATTAAAACCGCTTCTTGCTCGTTGATCATTCGACGGATCGACGCGACACCGAAACTTGTCGTTATACGTCGGGCTTGTTCCTTCGTAGTTCGTATTTGAATTCGTACGTATGAGGTTCAGGTTATTTTTCATTCGAATACTTGTGGAATGAAAACCGAATAATACAGGTTATTTTAATAACCGGATAACAGGTTATTTTTCATTCGAATAAGCCCATCACTAGTTGGTAGTGTATGCTTGATACGCGATGGCCTATAATAGTAGCATTCCAGGCCGAAAATTGAGTGTATTTTAAGCAATCGTTAATTATTTAGTGTAAGGATAAGCAATTAATGTAGATATGTTCTATATTGTTGTAGAGGATTCATGTTTTACCTTACAAATGTTTGGGTTTTATCTCCACTATCGTTTCGAATTGGTTATATAGAGCCTCTTCGGCTCTGGCTCCAGGATGCAAACAGCACAAGTGCTGGTTTAGTGACCCTAACGAAGTTGAAATATCTAGACAACTTTAAAACAATAAATGCATTAAATTTGATATAGGTGAAACCGAAAACGAATAAAAGAACACCAAAGTTATATTAAAAATACACAATTCCACAAATCACATATTTGTCAACATGCATGATAACAATCACAGAATACAATGGAATGCTTCAAGTATTTTGGCAAAGGAACCATCGTCTAAAAACCCTAAGATTAAAGAAAGTGCTTTTATTTTATTAAATAAAGATGTATGTGTTGCTTCAACTTCTGTTAGTTTTAACAGCACATGGTTACCTTTGCTAAAAACTGAAGTTGATAAGGGACATTTAAAAATTAACTAAACCGTTTTAACAAAAATTTGAGCAAAAATCATTGAATTCTTCTTACACGCATAACAAAAGTATCACCTCATTATTAAACTCACCTAAATAGACCACTAACCAGTAATTATACGATATGACATTATTATTGTCATCTTGTCAAAGTCTATTCAAAACTTGACAAATTTTTGCGACAGCTTTTTACTGGTATTTACATTTATCCCTATCCTGGTTACGACTTACATACCCGATTTAGATATAAGTTCGGAATATGCCTTTTTGTCCGAAGCGACCTTTCATGCCACCGCGAGGAAACACTTGAACCGAACAACCTTGACGTCATGTGGCTCAAGTTCGCCGCCAAGGGATTAACCAAGTTTATATGTTGTCTCTATCACCCTCCGAGCGATAGAGCCTACCAAAGCTTTTTTTCAACACTAGCTACCACTTTTGACTCAATACAGGTCGATCACCCCAGTTCAGAAATAATCGTTCTGGGAGACTTCAATGCCCACAACACCAACTGGCTCAAACATCACAACAAGACCGACAACGAAGGTAGAGAAGCTGACGCATTTGCCATCAGCTGCGGGCTTACTCAACTTGTAGACGAACCAACTCGAATCTCAGAGAGGGGCGAATTCGCCGCCCTCCTGGATCTTCTTCTGACCACCAATCCTGAGCAGTACAAGATTACAGTTGGTCCACCATTAGGTACTTCCGACCACAAACTTATTACAACGGTTTGTGAATTGCCACCCATACAGAAGGATCCACCATTGCCTCGCAAAATCTGACATTACAATTCTGCAAACTGGGACGATCTAAGGGAGTTCTACCTAGATTTTCCTTGGCTCGACGTCTGCTTTGGCACTGACGACCCGTCAGTCTGCTGCGAAGAGATCACGCAAGTAATCTCCTCAGGAATGGAAGCATACATTCCAAATTCCATCAAGTTACCATCAAAAGGAAAGCCCTGGTTCAACAGAAGATGCGAAAGAGCTGTAGGTAGGAAACAGCAAGCCTACAAGTGCTGGCAGCAAAATCAGACCGCCGAAAATCACAACTATTTTATCGAAGCGAGAAACGAGTGCAAGCGTGTGATCGACGAAACTAAGGACAAACACAATCAAAGGATCAGGAATAAACTTCTGCAATGCCCCAGTGGTTCCAGGAATTTCTGGTCGGTAGCAAAGGCAGTAAGTAACAACTTTACAAAAACGTCTCTCCCACCTTTGACGAACGAACGTGGCATCACGGCGACTACAGCCAAGGAAAAAGCAAACATGCTCGCCAAAATGTTTTCATCGCACTCTACCTTAGACGTCCCCCAAGGCAAGACTCTCCCCACCATACCGAACATCAACACTATGATGGCAGAAGTCAAGTTTTCTCACCGTGATATTCGCAAAATCCTTAAAGAACTAGATACAAAAGGTCAGGACCGGACGGAGTACCTGCCATCATGTTAAAGAACTGCGCCAACGAACTAACACCCGTTTTTCCAGGCTTTTTTCTCTGTCTTATAGAAAAGGGATTTACCCATCTTCTTGGAAAGTCGCTCGAGTGCAACCTGTTCCAAAAAAAGGCAAGAAAATCATGCCCTCAAACTATCGTCCAATTGCCTTGCTTCCAATAATCTCCAAAGTTATGGAACGTGTAGTCAATCACCAACTACTCAAGTATCTCGAGAACAACAAAATAATCAGCGATAATCAATACGCCTATGTCACTCATATATGGAGTAGGGCAATTGAGAACTATGGAGAGTCTCGAGCGATTACGTTGGATATTTCAAAGGCATTCGACAGAGTTTGGCATGACGGACTGCTCAACAAACTACCGTCCTTCGGACTGCCGGCCTCTCTCTGCAGCTGGCTTGCCAGTTTCCTTAAGAGCCGATCTCTGCACGTTGCAGTCGATGGACACATCTCAGACACATTCACCATCAACGCGGGCGTGCCTCAGGGTGCAATACTTTCACCAACTCTGTTCCTCATCTATATTAATGATCTGCTGACCGAAACAAATAATCCTGTTTACAGTTTTGCAGATGACAGTACCCTTGTCTCCCACTTTAGATCGGAAAAACCCTTGCCAGCGACTGAGACTCATCACCGCAGACAGGAGCAGATTACGGCAATAAATCAAGACCTGGAGAAAGTTCAAACTTGGGGCGACCGAAATTTGGTCCAGTCCAATGCAGCAAAGACCCAAGCAGCAACGTTTACCAAGAGGGCCAATACAGCGGGCCCTGACATCGTTATGGCAGGATCGACCATTCCTTCATCCTCGTCAATCGGACTGCTGGGTGTCTCGGTCAACAGCAATATATCCTGGCATGACCACGTTGCTAACATCGCAAAATCAGCCTCCCAGAAGCTTGGTGCGCTATTTCGCAACAAAAAACTATACACCGCAGCAGTTGCTCTTGCTCTACAAAGCGCAAATAAGACCGTGCTTAGAATATTGCTCACATATTTGGGGTGCCGCACCAAAGCACACCCTAAAGCTGCTGGATTCCATTCAGAAGAGAGCTGTGCGTCTCGTCGACGACCCGGAGTTGACCCGGAATCTAGATAGTCTGGAACACCGCAGACATGTAGCCGAGATATCTCTGTTTTACAGATACTTTCACGGCAGAAGTTACCAGGATTTGGTCCACCTCATCCCGCCCCTGGCAGCTCTTATCAGACATTCACGACAGACGGCAAGAGCGCACCAGTTCGTCGTACAACTGGAAACACCTAGAACATCGCTTTACAAGAACTCCTTTGTCTGGCGCACTGCATCACTGCGGAACTCACTCCCAGGACATCTGTTTCCCACTAATTACAACTTACAAATATTCAAGAGCCGTGTCAATCAACATGTTCGCACCCACACCGCTCGTCGAGCGCCATAGGGTCTACCTTTAGTGTGTGTGCCACGGCCATAAAAAAAAACTAACCATTTTCATTTTTAGATTGTTTCGTTCTTGACGACGGGGACAGATTTGATCCCCGAAACGTTGAAGGTTTGTTTTCAAGTTGTCTAGATATTTCAGCTTCGTTAGGGTCACTAAACTAGCACTTGTGCTGTTTACATCCTGGAGCCAAAGCCGAAGAGGCTCTATATAACCAATACAAAACGATAGTGGAGAGAAAACCCAAATATTTGTAAGGTAAAATAGATAAGCAATTAGTCAAGTACCTTCTCGGAGATTTTGGTGGTTCTGCAGTTCTTATGTACCAGCCGCTCCTGGCCATGTGTATGTTTTTTGTTCGTTTTTTCTATATTCTTTTTATTCGTAAATATAAATATATTGGTCACAAGGGGCCCCACGACCTTTTTGTTTTTTTTTTACGATTTTATCTTCAAAAATTGGGCGTGGTTTTCCGACAATTTTCCGACTTTGGCGAATTAGCCTCCGGCGGCACCTGCGGCATCACTTGACAGTGACAAAATATAAATAACTCCATGTTTTCATTGGTTTCTAATTTTGATTGTCTACGCCGTCTTCGTGCTTCAAGTTGCAACTGATTGTTCTCATCTTTTCGATAGCCAAAATAATAACTAATTATAAAATAGTGATTATAGCAAGTACTTGTTCTCCTTTTTCAGGCGTGATTCTTTGTTTTGATAAAAAAGCATGGACATAGAAAAAGTATAAAACTGTATTAGAACAGTATTTTCCATTTAAGTCGGATTTAATTCTATTAAAAACAAAAATGTAAATATCTCGGAAACTATGGCAGATAGGTATAGGATCTATTTATAATCAATGGAAGCATTTTGTATTAGGAGTAGTATAAAATAAAAAATATTAGACATTCCATTTAAAAAAAAAATGAGATGTTTTGGATTTTTTTATTTCTTCCACTTGTCATGGACACCCTACACCCTGTATAACGCAGACAAATTTTGTTTACGTTAAAAGTTAAGTCACAGTTTCAGTGATATTCCTGCCAGTGGCGTACACAAAATGAAAGCACAAATGCATTGCCTACCCTGACGTTTTGACATTTTTTATATTTTCCCATTTAATTTTCATTGCGATAATATAAATTATAATTTTACTAATAAATATAATCCAAATTTATAAGCTTATCTTAAGCGACAATGAAAATATTAATTATATGATAGAAAAACATCACAGTCTAACACTCATATTACGCTACCTATATTAAACGGAATAATATTCTCCGACGGCAATCCGCTAAAAAGCACCCCATAACAAATCGAAGCCATTCATTTGTCTCATCAAAACTGGATTTACTATGCAAACGAAAAGCAGTGCTTGAAAAAAGACAGCCAAATGAAACGATACATAAAAAGGAAAGGTGCCGTTGCCAAAATGTGCTCTCTTAAAATGTGCTCTCTTTAATTAATATTTTGATATACATTGTTTTTTACCAAGAATCATATTGTTATTGTTTTTTTACCCTTTGATAATGAGGAAGTTTCCTGAAAAATTAAACTGATTATTTTTCATTGCACACTATAGAACAGTGAAAAAAAATTGATACGATTTTTTTTTATTTCCTCTAAAGATG
>MU186227.1:0-18398 GCA_016904865.1 Pissodes strobi | reverse complement strand
ATATATTTAAATACATACATACTTCTTAATCATCGATCTTCCACAATTGTTAGTTCTGGGGCAAAACCTAGGGCAGAAATAATATGCATAAAACTATGTGCGGAATTGCCAAGCCGATAAAAAATTTTTATTTTCGAGGCTCTAATATTTTCCGCATTAGCTTCAGTGTGAAATAATATGCACTTCCACTTGTTTAGTTGTGTAGCGGGACTACGCGAAAAAGTAGGTGCGGCTTAGCGGAACCATTTATTTTAATAACATATACTTTTATTTACTTAGTTACCATAAATTACTCAAAAATGACAACAACACTGTTAAAGTCGGATCAAACGTGTAATCCTAAATTTTGTCTGCTTTATGTAAGGAAAAGCCGCCATCTTCGATCCTACGTTCCTACGGATTTTACACCAGACTGTGCTGCGAGTGAAATCGTTTAAAATTATCATAAAACACCCATTCGAGACTTCATGCTTTTGTCAGAATTTGCAAAATTTGACACTTTTTTCAAATACCCTGGGCAAGCACTAACAGTTTTTCTGATATCCGCTATTTTGCAAAAAATATATGACTTTCAGGATCTTTTCTTAAATGTTGTGTGCCATTTGCTTTTTGATGCATAATTTTTGGCAGGAATATCACTAAAACTGTGACTTAACTTTTTACGCAAACAAAATTTGTCTGAATTATACAGGGTGTCCTAGACAAGTGGAAGGAATCAAAAATCCAAAACATCATAATATCAAAAATGGGATGTCTAATATTATTTTATACTATTCCTAATACAAAATGCTTCCATTAGATAGATCCTATACCTATCTGCCATAGTTTTCGAGATATTTACATTTTTGTTTTTAATAGAGTTAAATCCGACTTAAATGGAAAATACTGTTCTAATACAGTTTTGTACTTTTTCTATGTCCATGCCTTTTATCAAAATAAAGAATCACACCTGAAAAAGGAGAACAAGTACCTGCTATAATGACTATTTTATAATTAGTTATTGTTTTGGCTATTGAAAAGATGAGAACATTCAGTTCCAACTTGAAGCACGAAGATGGCTACAATCAAAAATAGAAACAAATGAAAACATGGAGTTATTTATATTCTGTCACTGTCAAGTGTCAAATTGTCTAGCAACTGTTTTAAAATTAGAAGAATGAATTTTTCTAGAGAGAATTTGATTAACATGATCTACGTTTTGGGCGCAAGTGATCAAAATTGTTTCTTAGCAAGTAGAATTTAGGAACAAAGATTCCCAATGTCGAACGTCATCCTCATGCGTCAGCGTTTGTGCGACTGAAAGAGAGAACGGTTGGAGATCGACAAAACATTATTTGCACCTTCCTATCTTAACTTTTTATAAACTATCGCATTGTACCATCTTAGGAAGTACTAAGGATAATACCAAAATGTTACCACCTACCATCTGTAGTTGGTACCATGCGAGTAGCTCTTTAAAAATTAAGATATTGTTACGGCTAGCCTAACAACCATCCGAACGTTTTTGTGCTACCCTATAGAACTAGCCGCCATGCCGCTCGCTTCTCTGTCTGTATGAAGATCCTTGCGCACTTATCGGAAGCGTCGCGAACGGAAGCGTGGCGAGGTGAAGCGTCATTTTACATATGTCCGCGCACTGGGACGAAGCGTCGCACCGCGTCTCGACTGAAATGAACGGCGCGCCGCGCCGTGTGGCGCGAATCCGTTTTATTTTTAGCATTTAAACATAGTGCACTGTTGTGAAGGTACGATGAGCAGATCATCAGAAGATGATCTCTTTGTATTAAGTTAAATTGCCACCATGGATGAAGAAGAACAAGAAGAAAAGAAGAAAAAATGCTGGGTTCATAATATAAATCAAAAGCGAGACGCTTATGGAAAATTTAATCATTTGTTTAATGACCTTAGTCAACATAAGAAGTTTTTGAACTTCTTGGAATATTAAAGCATTCCATAGAGCATAAAAATACAATGTTTCGAAGCACTATTATCTATCAAATACTACAACCAACTGAAATATGAAACACGAATCACTTTAAAATTTGAATCTTGTCGTCGCTCGTTGAGCGCGCATTGAGGCGAAGCGTCAGGAGAAACGACTCCTACTTGGTCCAACCGACGCGCCTCTTCGCCTCGCGCCGCTGTAGTGCGCGGACTGCCATAAAATTAAATGTAAATCAGTCAGGCGAAAGATACACAATTTTCTTCGCGTCGCTTCCGTTCGTAACGCTTCCGATAAGTGCGCGTGCACCTTGAGTCATCGCCCGGCGGGCCGCGAAGTTTCAGGATCGCTGGAATTATCTCGATGGTCTCGTCGAGATCATATAGAGTGGCCTCGGAATACTTCCCGAATATTCGTGATAGATTTGAGATTATATATAAGCAGGCCTAAGGCGAATGTTAGTCAGTTCAGTTAATCATTGAGTGTTGAATAGATATTAGTTGTAAAGTTACAAGAGTAGTTTAGAGTGTTAAATTGTATACAGTGGTAGTGAATAAAGAGAGTATTAGTTGAAATTAATAAAGTTGTAATTCTGTTAAGAACCCAAGGGAAAAACGTAACAATATGAAAATGCAAATAGTTTTTTTGACCCTGCAATTTTTTTATTTTCCTACAAATCGTATTCGCTTCTCACCTAAAAAGTATTACGACGGAAATTAAATTGTTAGATATTTTGCGAACAGTATTTTCTGACAGACAAAAGTGTCTTCAAAAAGAATGAAAAGTTCATATATTGGAAATCTTTTGAGCAGAAACGTAATTCCGATATAAGCCCGAATAATGATACGAAATAAGAGGCACTTTTTTACGTATTCAAAATTTGAAAAGAAAATAAAAAAAATAGCCCACAAAAAGTTGACGTTATTTTTTTAGATTCACTCCCAAAATGTTAAGCACCTGATCTGAATAAAATTTTCTATTTCTTATTCGATTTTCGAAATCTAAATATTAAACTTAGCTTACTTAGGGGAATTCCAAATTTTGAAACTTTATTTTACACAATTTTGGAAATAATTAGAAAAAAACATCTTTAGGGACCCACCTAGCTCCCGTAGGGGGCGTTTCCCGATATATGTTTATAGAAAAAATTTAAGGTATTTTTGACCAATAACTACAGGGCTCGTCCACTAATTTTGGATCACTCTGTATAGGTATACGGTATATACTGGATAAGTGGATATGGTCAAAGGTGGCCATTCATCTTTTAATATACTAATCTGACACGGTTATACCAGAAGCAGATGTCCAGTTGTTTTTAATGGATACGCGATGTTATTACCTTGTAGATATTACGACAAATGTGAAAACTCATAGGTGTTTATTGCTTGGAAATAGATCAAAATAAGTTATCTACATAATTACATATTATGTACATAACAGTATAACATTTCTTCTAGAATCTTAAAAAGAAACAGCCCAATTTAAAATAAACAAGCGTTATACCGGGATTTGCACGATTTTTCAATTGTTTGGTTGAGTGGACCCCGTTGGAATATATTGCCAATAACATACATAAACATTTGATTTTTTCAGAAAAATAAGTTTAAGGTTTGAAAATTCAACAAAAAATATTTTTCGAGACCGAGACCGAGAGTCGTTACCTTGGTCTTGGTCTCGGTCTCGATCGGTAAGTCTCGGTATCGGTCTCGATTCTAATTCCCAGGTCTCGGTCTCGTTTTCGAGACCATAGGCTCGCGAACCCCTAAGTATAACTTATATAACTATATGGCATTCTCATATAATGTCGTAAGAAAGACTAGTATCCGTTCTGATCGAACCAGCGGCAAAAGTCCTGAGCAGGTGAAAACTACCGAAAATACTAGCTTATTAAGTTTAAAAATTAAATGGATACTGAAAAAATATGACAAATGATTTAAATGAAAAAGTTAAACTTCACCTACTTCTATATGTTGAAGACAAAAGGACAACAATATCGGTGCTAAATGACTTCCCGACAATTAATAAACTATTTAAAAATATAATATTTCTAAGATATAACTCTTATTATACCGTCATCTGCACATGTGGAACGATTATTTTCATGTGCAGGTATGATTAATTCGCTTAAGCGACAACAATTAATTTAGCAACGAATTATTTGAAATACTAGTTTTGCTAAAAGCAAATATAATTGATACTTTACTTTTTCTTTAACTATTCGTTTTTAGGTTTTATTTTTAGTATATTTTTAATGATATTTATATCATGTATGTTATCTTATACTGAAACTTGTATCTTGTATAATAATTCTGCTTATATTAAAAATATATATTTTTATTATAAATACTCCGTTCAATTTTATAAATTTAGTTATTCAAAGGAACGTTCATTTTAAATGAATACTTTGTATTCAAATATTTGTTTAATTCCTGTATTCGAATCCAGATTTTAATAGCGTATTCTGTATGAGTAGTCGAATACCATTTTCCGATATTCGACCCAAGTCTGGTCGCGCGTAGATACATTGTTTAGGTTGCGATCGTATTACCGGGCTCAGTTTGACAGCTCATATCTTCGTAAATTTTTCAGATATCCGAAAAAGTAATTTACCAAAGGCTTCGTTGAAAAGAGTATTGGATGAATTAGTGTCACAAAAAGAAGCCGTTTTAGTAGAGGTGCCAACCCCTATTATTATTTATGATCAAAATATTTCAGCAACTATGCATTTTCCTTGCGACGCCAACATCTCACATGGTTATTATGAACAGTTTTATAGTTACAATTTAATCAATATCGAGCTTGTTTCGCCCAAATTTCTCTTTAGGTTCCTGAATATTTCAAAAACGGCTTGTGAGAGCCATACACATGTATTATGAAAAAATCCTATACATTTGGTAAGTAAAACATGAAAATATTTTCTCGCCATAAGACAAGCTTAAAATTATAAAAAAAACTTCCAGGTAATTTTGCATTTACTAAGATTACTAATCACCTGCGACGCACCCTATATACAATAAAACCTCAGCTTCGAGAAAAAAATTATTTGGTAGTTTTAATTATAAGCCTATTATTGATAACTTTTCCTATAGATATACTTCGTATTGATTCAGATCCTTGTTAAAAAGTTGTGTGTTTGGAAGAAGAGATCTTGTTCAATGCTAGTATATTCAATGCGGTAAGTAAGACACTAGAGTCTATTTTATATGTATTAAAAACATTGGGTATTTATCCTGGCGTCTATTAGATATCGTATCATCAGCCAAACTAATATGTTTACAAAAACAATACTTCATTTTAATAACTACTCTTAGAGTCTTTCGTCTACTATCATATAGCTCAGCATTTGATAAGACTGGGTGATATACATACAATACCGACACGGAATAGCAATACTTTACAAATAGCATTGCACAGAACAGAGATGTTTAAGTCTTCTTTCTCATATCTTGGTCCATATATTTATAATTGTATACCAAAGGGTAATAGTAAAAGCAAATTATACAAAAAGACTCTACAAACAGTTATTGTTGATTTTAATCAAGTACTTTAAAAATGTTTAAATACATGTCCAATAGTGACATTTTATATATACATTGCTTAGGGCTTAGGTGGTAATTAAAATATGCTCTGCAGTACTTGTCACCTTTTGTGTTGATGTTTTTTGTTTGCACAATAAACCTATTTTTATTTTATTTTTTATCGTTTAAGAATATTTTATTGGCAATTTAAAAAAGCGCCTAATAGAGGGAAAACGCCAACGGTATAGCTATTGAAATGGAGTATTGCTGCATTTTTTAACATATTAATGGACGATATTTAATAACATAACCAATTTGCGCAAGAATAAAATCCAATATCTTTAATAAATTTATAGAATATGATAGTGTTTTCCTTACTGTTAAATGCGGGTATTAAGTCGCCCCTTTCAAAACTTACAACTTTTTGCTAAACAATGAAGCAATAACAATTATTATATTGAGAATTACATAAGTTATTGAAACAATGACAATAATTAAATAAAGATTCAACAACGATTATATTTCATTAATTAAAAGGAATTAATGATACAATATTAGCCATATTTAATTCAACAATATAAAATATTGTATAAAAATGCAATAATGTTTTAAGAAACCGAATATTATAATAATATTGTATAAAAATGTAGTACGGTTTTAGACAAAAAAAATATTATAATCCAATCAAAAAAAGTTATTGCTCAATTATACCTAGAGCAAATGTTGTGCCCAATGAAACATTATGTTTGAATCGTTCAGTGAAATCCAATGACGCTATATATTTGAAACAATACTAGAGCAATATCATTTCCCAAACATAAGCTTTCCTTTGTATCAATAATCACTATATTTGAGGAATACTGAATAGAGCATCCCATTGAATTAATTCACATGTTTTTGAGACAACGATATTTTTTTTCTATGTACAGGGTATCCCAACGATAGAGTAAAGTAAGTTTTTGTTTAACTGATACTATTTGTGTCAAAATCGTATTCGCTATAGGGTAAGGTAGCAAAATGCGCATATTTTAAAAACATTGGAAATAATACGTCACAAAAGTAGGGCAGCAAAAAGTAAGATTTTTTTTAAATGGAACACCACCCTATATTTGATTTTATTTTTGAATTCTATGTATTAATACAAGCGTTTTTGTCATATAAAACATGAGCTGAAATTTGATAGTTTTTGAAATATTCGGAATTAACGATGAAAATTAGCATTTTTATGGTGTTGATAAATGGACAGTTTCTCCGCCACTTTAGAATTGCAAACTCCCATATTTGGCAGGAGGAAGGACTTGTAGTATATTAATGTTTAGCCGGCGCAATATTCGTAATTTGTTCCATAGGGTGTTTATTATAAGCGTCCAAATCTTTAAATAAAGGAATCTAATTTTTTTTTTAAATGGCACACCCCATAGATTTTTATTTTGTTTTATTCAGGATTAAATAACCTCTCATTTTTGCTAAATATGTCCTATACCTATCCTTAATAGTTATCGAGAAATTTCGATTTTTTCAAATTGCTAAGTTATATTCGGTACCACAACATTGTATGGATCGCGGTAGCTATGAGAAACAATGGCTAAGATACACAAAAAAAATCATGTGTCAAAATAAAACGCTTAGAGTCCTGAATTTTAAGCTTTTATTCAATATTAAGTAAGTTTTTATTAATATTACGTCTTAATAAATGTTGAAATATATGTTTAATAATAAATGTTCAATATTAATTAAGTTTTTATTCAATATTACGTCTTAATAAATGTTCAAAGAGACGGCCTTCTTGTTGAATACACATATTTATCCTTTTTTGTATGTTGCATCACAACATAAGAGGTGTCACTGTTCGACAAACTTCTCGAATTCTGTCCTTCATATCTTTCCTGGTGGTTGGTTTATTGACATATACCTGGTCTTTTATGTATCCCCATGAGAAAAAGTCTAACGGAGTTAAATCACAAGACCTTGGTGGCCACGAAATATGGAGGTGCCCTATCATGTTGCAGCCACATATTGTGGCGCTCGTCTAAATTAACATCCTCAAGTAATTGAGGCAATTCTTCACGTAATAAATATAAATAGCTGCGGCCCGATAAAGGATTATCAAAAAAATAGGGACCGATAATTTGATAATGAAGGATACCACACCACGCATGTACTGACCAGTGACCTTGATTTTGAGCTTTCCGTAGCCAAAAAGGATTTTCAGTGGCAATATATTGCTTCTGAACGTCGCCTCATCGGAAAACAAAACATTGAACCAAAATTGTTATTTAACTGCAATTGTTGATTAATAATATTACAAAATTGGATTCTTCTTTCAAAATTGTATTCTCGCAATTCTTGATGAAGCTCAATATGAGATGGATGGTATTTATACTTGTTTGTTGTTCGATTCACAGTTGATTTGGAGGTATTGCATAAAGTCGCTAACGTCCTACTACTCGCCTCGGAATTTTCTTGAATATTTAATAATATTTCATTGGCTGCATTTTTGTTAACAACTTCACGTTTAGGGTATTTAACACTACCGCTTGAATCAAATCTCTCCATCACATTTCGAAAAGCGTTAATAGTAGGTATCCGACGTTCTGGATACTTCACTTTGTAAATTCTTTCGGCCAACAGAGGGTTTTTCAGCCTCGCCTAACACGTAGATCATATCAGTCAATTCATTTAAAGGATAATCCATTCCCAATACAAAAATAACGAAATAAAGACGAAAAATGCAAGGTAAAGTTTTAATTCACGACAATAATTATTATGCGTTTTATTTTGACATACGAATTTTGTGTTTATCATAGCCATTGGCTTTCATACCGCGATCCATAGAATATTGTGGTAGTGGTACCGAATATATCGTAGCAATTTGAAAAAATCGAAATTTCTCGATAACTATTAAAGATAGATATACGACATATTTAGCAAAAATGAGAGGTTATTTAATACTGAATAAAACAAAATAAAAATATATGGGGTGTGCCATTAAAAAAAAGATTTCTTTATTTTAAGATTCGCGAATTTGGACGCTTATAATAAACACCATGTGGAACAAATTACGAATATTGTGCAGGCTAAACATTAATATAGTACTAGTCCTTTTTCCTGCCAAATATGGGAGTGACGAAGAAACTGCCCGTTTATCAACACCATGAAAATGCTAATTTTCATCTTTAAATCCGAATATTTCAAAAACTATCAAATTGCAGCTCATTTTTTATATGACAAAACCGTTTGTATTAATACATAGAACTCAAAAATAAAATCAAATACAGTTCAGTGTTCCATTTAAACAAATCTTACTTTTTGCTGCCCTACTTTTATGACGTATGATTTCCAGTATTTTTAAAATATGCACATTTACCCCATACGATTTTGACACAAATAATATCAGTTAAACAAAAACGTACTTCACTCTATCGTTGGGACACCCTGTACAGTGGCTTGCCAGCCATTGGCAACTGTCAATATGAACTAAGTATTCGGCGCCTAAGAACTAATTGCCATCATTACTATATTACTTACCTATCCAAACTTACTCATATATTTATTATTGAAACAATTATATAGGTATTAGCAAGGTTTTTAAATTTAGATAACAATTTCCATATTTCCTTTCTAACTTTAGCGCTTAATCCAAAGCAATTATGTAACGATAAGTAATGAAAACATTCAATCATTGGGAATTAACTTGTTCAATTGTTAATAATATCATAGCGACTAATAAATTATTTAAAACTTATCATTATCACTGATAATGCTAAAAACTGTAAGGACATTTCTACCGGTATTTTCCACTAATTTATATGCGGGCAAGTTATTCAATAATGTTAGTTCTAATTTTGTTTGATTTTGTAAGCGTGTGTTAGTTTGGGTTAGCTAGAGCTATGGATTAAGGAATCGCGATGCTTGGGTTTCGATTGGGTCACAATGGAATGATTTCCAATATTTATATATATATATATATATATATATATCAGATTTTTAGGTTTGTGCTATACGTAGTATTCCCCATTTAATTTTATAGCGATGGATTAGGTGAGCCAAATTTAGTGAAATCCAAAATTTTCACAGGTTTCATTTGAATAAAACAAGTAATAAAATATGTTATTCTAACATGGAGTTCCGTTTACTTTAAAGCTCCAGCCTTTTCAGAAACAAGGGGTTGTTTTTTTTTATTTAATGTTTTGGTTGTTTCTCCTCATACTTTATCCAGGCTTGGAGCTGGTCCAAGTTCTACCAGAGGCAGATATTTAGAGCGTGCCGGCGAACCGGCGAAACAACAACGATAAACTAAAATAAGTATAAAAAATTATTAAGTTAAACGGTTTTATTGAAAATAATACTAATACTAAATAATAATAATACTAAAAGCTAAAAAATAATTCGTTAGGTCCTAGGTACTAGTCATCACACAACTCTCCTCATCAATCTAGGGCATTGATCAGACACAAAAATAAAATCGTGGGGCACGTGAAATTTCTATCAATAGTCAACCGCTCATATCGTTATAAATGATATTGACATATTTACTCAGGTTACGCTACGCCCCACAATTTTATTTTTTTGTCTGATCAATGCCATAGATTGATGAAGAGAGTGGTGTGATGACTAGTACCTAGGACCTAACGAATGATTTTTTAGCATTTAGTATTATTATTATTTAGTATTAGTATTATTTTCAATAAAACCGTGTAAATTTTTTTTACTTATTTTATTTTCAAGTTTTTATTTCGTTACTTAATATTTCTCATTCTATTTAGTGCATTATTATTACAAGGTTTCTTTCCTGACAATTTGTTGCAATCTAACTTCTCAATATATAATCCTTCCAAAGACTTTACTTGACTCAGTATGCTCGTCCTTATTTAAACAACTACTCGATTGCCATTTTCACCTTCCATTCTTCTAGCACATGCTGCAATAGTTGACTTGGCCCGATAGTTCAACTTTAATGTAAGTATAGACTGTCTAAACTCTATGATCCGCCATGCACTGTGTTCTACTTATAAAGCCCTTTCATTTGATATGCATTCCCCATTTTGAAACAAATATGAAATTAGAAATATTGAAGCAAATATGAAATTTAGCATTTTGTGCCGGCGACCATCTTATATTTGAAATTTGTCACAGTGTACATACAGTATTCTACTAGTCAAGCACTTTCATTTGATACCCATATTGAGGGGGTTGTAAAAAAATATGTAATCCGCCATTTTGTAGCGGCGGCTATCTTGGATTTAAAATAACACAGAATGTATTAAATTGCATTGTCATCAGAACTAAAGGTGTGCACCAAATATCAGATCAATCTGTCAACAGGAAAGGAGTAAAATTTCAACTAGAAAATTTGACAAAATCAAATAAATAATAAATAAACGGGCCAAGCTAAATAAAACCGTTTAACAACAATAACTAACGCTTAAATAGGAATGAGATTAAAAGCCAACGGGCTAACACATTAATTTACCAATTAAATTAATAAAAGTTTAATACGCAATATAAAATAATATTTTAACGACACTATATTTTAATTAATTGTTCAAAGTATTCGTCGTTATTGGCCAGACAATATCCCAGTCGATCATAAAACTCTCGCAGTGTGTTGTTCAACATGTCCGCTGTTATAAGCACTGCTTCAGCGCGGATTCTTTCGCAGAGTTCATTCAAATTTTCTGGACGATCTCTGTAGACCCGGTTCTTCATAAGACTCCAAAAGAAGATGTCCAGTGGGCTCATATCAGGGGATCGAGGTGGTCATTCTAACGCGCCACGTCTTCCAATCAACCTTCCTGGAAATTGGTTGTTCAGAAACTGCATAGCTTCCCTTCAAAGATCTATACATACATAGATATTCAGCGCTTTGGCGTTCCTTGAATCATACATGATTTTAGCGCGCATATATGCCGAAATCATGGAACACTCCATTTGGGTTTCTGCAAAAGATGTCGCCTCGTTAGCCATCTCAAAAATATCTAATAATAGAAACAAGGAATTACCTCAACCTCGTGAAGTCAAAACAACAGGTGGCCGGCTTCTGGAATTACTCGTGGTGTTTGACAAGTAGGAAGTACAGATTATTAAAACACGTAGGCAACGTAAAGTGGATTATTATATTATATTACATAGCTGGAAAGGAAAACATTATTACAATTCAATGACGTGTAAATTTATAGGGGTTCCATTTAAAAAAATGAGTTTGGGTCATATTGCAAAATTTGAACTTGAAGAAAAATATTTTCAAAATCTATTTGTAGAATTCCAGAAATAATGGCTCTAAAAGGAAAAGATTATGCAAAGGTAGTTTTTGGAATATAATATTGATACTTATAACTTAGAACTATGAAATAACACAAATATGATAAAAAATATTGACTGAAGCCATTTACAGGTTTTGTAATATGTCTATTTTACTTTTAGGTTTATTGCCTTTTTTACACAAAGTTCTCCATTTGCATTATTTGAATACTTTACATCGTATCATTAAATTAACTAAATAACTAACATGCATTTTACAGAACTCCTCCTCAAAAATGTGAGGTTTTTCTCTTAGTTTGTCGTTTTTTTTTGCTAAATTTTCTACAAGGTTTTTTTATGAGGGCATTTTCTTAAACTGTTATTTACCTTAAAAAGAGATTTTTTCACAATCTTCGTAAAACTAGGGAGTGGTTGTTTCAAACCCACTGAAACGTTTTTATATGCCCGATTCAATATTTTATCTGTCAGCACTGCACTTGAAACCATTTGAATCTCACACAGAACACAGTGAAATTTGTCAGAAGATTTTTTCGCCAAATACCCTGCAAAATATGCAGTGGAGCAGTCTTGTAATGTGACAGTTTTTAAATAATTTCTATCATCGCCTTCCAAAGAGTGATTAGTAGAATCAACTGATCTCGAGCTTGATGTAGATATGTCTTCATCTGAAAGACCCGTAGAAATTGTAACATTTTGGAAATTTGACACACTTTCCGAAGGATTTAATGAAATAGCGGTATCATCATCTTCCTCACAATTTGAATTAGTTGGCTTTAAAAGTTTAACTTTGAGTAATAATCTGAATGTGGATGTTCTTACTGATGGATTTTTATTGAAGCCTCCACGCTGCCGGAATATCGCGAATTTATTTTTGATGGGATCTTGATTTAGTCTGTTGGTTAGGAGGTAAGAGTTACCTAACTCCTTATTGCTATCGTAAATTCCGAGGATCGCTCTGATAGTCTGCACCATTCCATGAAAACAATCTGGTCTGGAATATTTTCCAGATGAAGCTTCTTTACTCATCGACTCGATACTTCTTCCAATGTTTGTTGCACGTTAGGCGTCTCAGAAGAAATAGCACATGCGTACGGATTAGATGCGAAAAGAGTTTTGCTATTCAATGCATCGAAGAGATTGTTCATAAATTGTACAAAATCTGCCCAGTATGTTGAGCAGTTACAGATTTCAACTCCCCTGTGCTAACTGTTGTTCTTATCCCAGCTGCCACGGAGTTACTAAAAATTTGTGTTGCTAGGCCGCAGTTCATTTTCTGGAAATTGTCCGGATTTATATGAGCTTCGTTAATTTTTGGTAAGCTTCTACTTGAAGTGCTTCGCTGATCGATCTTATAGGTTTCATCAATATCATTAAAATCGACGAAATTGCCTTTAAAGATGTATTTGTTGTTCAAAAAATTATTCCTAAATTTTTTTTTATCACATGTAGAACGTCTTATATCGATAAAATAGTCCTGTCACCAATACGGAAACATGGGTTATGTTTTGCCACCCCAAACATTTTCATCGACTGGTTATTTTTTCCTTGGTCGCACACTAAACTCAGAACCTTCCAACCAGCATCTAGGAGTAAGACCAATGCATCTTTTAAAAGCCTTTTGAGGTCAATGTTTTTCATAGTATTCTCGGAGACAAACTATGCAAGAGATAGGTTCCAGTTTACATACAATCCTCTAATTAAAAATAACATAACTTCGCTTCCATAGGAGTTTCTTCTGCTGTTTCCGCCATGATCATGGAATTCTTCGATCAAATCATATATTGGAGACTATTCCAAATAATTTTTTATTTTGATCTCGTCAAATATGAGTGTGCAATATTTCTCTGAAGATTCCATAGCGCTCTCTTTTCTTCGAATTTCTTCTAGAATTCTATCATTGAATCCAGGAAGGCAGTCAATGTCTAACCAGGAATGAATTGTACTTAGTCCAGGTAAGACTATATTCATGTTTCTCCAATACTTGTAAGCACCAGGATACTTGTAGAAAGAGAGTAAGCTCAAGTCCTTTTCATTTTTATGCCAAGGATGACCTGATCTATGACGAACTTGGATATTGACTTGGCCTCTAAATATCTTGATGGAAACGAAACATCCTCAATGCAGGTTTTTTGTTTTGCTACATCCTTCAATAATTTGACTTGCTTTTTAAGTCTTGCAATGGTTTGATTCTTTTGCCGAATTCTCAGTCTCTGGTTGGAAACCACCCTTTTTAGGGATATGCTGGACGGTAGTTTTCTGTCGATTAAAAAGTTTACGTCTTATTCTTCGAAGCCGTGATTTTTCAGGCATCTCAGAAATGACTTTAACGGATGCTAATGTTCTTCGAGTCAACTCTTTCCTACTACTAGACGGCTGTGGAGAGATTTTTGGCGAACACATTGGTATTCTCCTTGAACAACCCCCATACGTTTTCAGCGGCGTTAAAACATTCAGATAGGCGTTCCGCAATCCTCAATCATGCATTTTTGAGGCACTGCTGTTTTCTTCAATCGATTCCTCACTTGAAGATTGACAAAATCTTCATCATTGAAGTGAAGACTAGAAACAACTTTCCTTTTGTTTAGGCTTGTTGGAGATAAATCCAAGAGGTCCGTGTTTCCTGAAATATGAAGTAATTAATTCATTTGACTGTCTTCAAAGTCACCAAGTTCTTTGAAAAATAAATTGAGTAAGTAAACAATATTTTTTGGTAAAAGCAATGGTTTGCTAATAAAATGCAGAAAACTAATTTTTTCAGAAACTTCAAAGGGTGCCCTATAGGTCAATTCTTTGAGGATTTTCTTCTCCAAATTTCACCTCTTTTTGTATATGGAATTTTACAATACATCCAAACAAATTCAAATTCGCCAACAGTTTCAAAATCGACACAAATTTGGGTTTTCTACAATTTTTTTATAGAAATTCCCATAAGTATCAATTTCAAAAATTCATAGCGTTTTAATTTTTCATTTTGAATAAAATTTTGGAAGTAGAAATGTTTGAGAATTTTGCACTCTACGAACTTATGAAAGAACAACTGAATTTTAAGTTCAATAATCAATTTTATACTACTAAAGAAGGTTTAATTATGGGAAACCTCCTAAGCACATTGCTAGCGGAAATTTTCATGAATTATCTAGAAAATATAATTAGACAAAACCCTCTCTTTAATAATGTTCAGTATTTCATAAACCCTCCCATAAAGACACTACTATTCACAACAATTCCTGTCACCCAATTCAACGCAAAACTTGCAGCATTCTAGCATGATATACGCAGTTAATTTCGATACCTCTAAATAAAGGAAACTACAACATCGAACTAAACATAATTAAACAAATTGCATAAAGCAATGCTTACAACACTAATATAATTAGAAATATTCTCAATAATGAAAAATACAAAAAGCTATCAACATGATATACCCAACAAACAAACAAAAACACAATAGATTATCCACAATCACTAATGTAGGAAGCATAAGCAATAAAATAGCAAGTTTTCTAAAAAAAAAACTAATATGCAAGTAGCGTGTAAAACAAATAATAACCTAGGAAAATATATAAAACACAATACATCATAAAACAACAATAATAAAAAATCAGGGGTATATAAACTAACATGTCAAAATGCTCAAAAACATATATATGACAGACTGGTAGGAGTTTATTTAAAATAATTTAAGAACATTATTCAAGTTTTATCCACAAAAGGTCTGATTCCCATTATGCCAACCACCTTCTAGAATCTCACCATCAGTTTAATGATAATTTTAAAATTTTGCGTTCCGAGATCAAGAGTAATAAACTTATTACACTTGAGTGTTTAGAAATAAATAAACTTAAACCAAAGATCTATACATAGATCTTTGCTTAAACAGACTAATAATCTATTGAATAGTCACAACCCTCGTAATAATTCTCCATTGTTAAACTTATTTTAAGTACTTTATTACAGTCGGATAGGAAAACCCAAAAATTTCAGGTAGATAACTGTTAAATATTTAAGATTAATACATATGCTTTAGTATCACTTGAAAAAGCTGCCGTGTAGCGAAACATGTCATAATGTTCGATATTAAATAAACAACTGTGGGAATTTTAGCGATTCATTTTTCTTTAAGTTATATCGATCGAAGTGATATGGATTTCCACCAAGTAAGCCCCAAACATTTGAAAAATACAGAAAATTAACTTTTTGAAAAAAAGGTGCTCTGGGTCAATTTTTTGGGAAAACATTTTCTTCCCAAATTTCGCGTTTATTGCCTATGGAATTTTGCAAAATATCACAACAAATAAAAATTCGCGAACAGTTTCAAAATCGACTGAAATTTGTGTAAGTATTCTACATTTTTTTTTATAAAATTCCCATGCATAAGGTTCAATGCAAATTTTCAAAAATTCATAATTTTTTCATTTTCAATTTTAACGGAAAAGTGATCATTACAAAAGTTGTCCAAAATAATCCAGCCTTTAAAATCCATCCCTCAGTTTAAAAAAAATAATAATTTTTTGAAATTCAAAAATGGTCAGGGCGCCCCCAGGGACCCCTACCGTTCACCAATTTTTGCCAAAAAGTTAAGGTCGCTTGGCCTTATGACAAGTTAACATCTCTTTCCGTGCAACCCCTACACGCGCGAAAAAAATGCTGGCGAGCGACAATCATCAACTGTGCCTTATGGCATTTTTTTTTTAAATTGTTGGAATCCCAAATCTGGAATTCATGAACTCATGTATAAAATTTCGTCGAACTTCGAACCAATGGCTATGTTCATCGGCACTTAGCATATTACGCTATCGCTTTTAAGCGCTAACAGTCCCGTTGATCGACACGACACTATCCTTTGCGGAAAAGTCTACTGTCAAAATCAAAAGGCGTTCTTCATAACATAACCTATTTGTTTATTTTTTGTTTTTATTTTTAAGAACCCTTGTCTCTGCTATAATTAACTATACGTTCGTCAGCTAGGCAAGAAGGCATTTTTTCTATCTAGTTAAAATTTTACCGCTTTTCGAATTTCTAATAGTAATTTCTGCAAAAATCGCTTGCTTTTATGTCTGTGTTCGAGAATTATGTCGTTGCCATTACAAACAACGTCCCTACTTGCATCGGTGACCACAGTCCAGTTAGATGCTATAAAATGCGTCATCATTATCCATTTTTTACATAAACAACAACATAAATCTGCATTAACAAACGATTAAATATATCGGTAGATACAAATTGATTTGCATCAAAATCCCGATTTCAAAAACAAACCTGAATTTTAGGATAAAGCAGATTCTTCTTGTTTCAGGTCCAAAATCAATAATAATAATAATAAGATAGGTATTAATACAAATCTATCTGAAGTTTGAGAAATATTCAATCACATGGTACATTAATATGCAGAACAAATTCTAACAATAAGATTAAAGTGCTTCTAAATAGAAACATATTTTTTTTTAAATAAGACTTAGATCTATCAGATTAAAACCTCAAATATTTAGGAAAAATTAAATTAATAGACTAATCACGCACATAAAAAAATCTTACCTGAATTTAACACCCACTGTTGACATCTCTCATCATTCTTTGGAAAACGTAATAAGTGGAGTTCAGGATTTGTCTTGAGAGTGCTATCACAGTTCTCGAACGAACACTTATTCTTGCTTGCTTGTTTATATGGCTTGCCCATTTTCACAAGAGGCAAAATCACTTAGATATACAATGAAATGCACCACAACAAAATAACAGCCGAACACTGAATTAGGTACTTTACTGTAAACGCGCTATAAAAAATCGTACTAAAAATAAAAATTAAGCTTCCGATCGTTACAAACGTTTACTAAGGACTGCCTAATATTTCCCACATTTACATTACGTGTGAGCGAACCATCCTGTAGCTTGAGTAATGCCGGCCGAGGATTCCTTGGAAATTCACACCTGGCGTACCTGGCACCCAGAACCAATTTTCAAGGTAAGGACTCATAAAATGTAAATAATGTAACTGTTTTTTTATGATCGGAAAAGGTAACGTCTTAGAGTAGGAGGGATTTGAAAAAAGGACGCTATTATCCGAGTACATTAATGTACCTTCTATAAAAAAAGGACCGATTTGCCTCGACTGTTGCCTAATATTCCCACCTACACAATAACTTTCTCAGGGTATTCCAAATGCTACAATTGTGCCTATTAACTTGTCCATTTAAGCAAAAAGTAGCTTCATCCCTAAATAAAATTTTGGGTGCAAATTCAGGCTCTTTGTTGATATTTTCCATAATGATTTCAGCAAATGCACTGCGGCGGTTAGGATCATCCTCTAATAGTTCTTGGGTGTAATGAATCTTGTACGGCTTTAATTTATTTTCCTTTAAAATACTTCTTACAGATTGTTGGCAGATTTCGACATTTATCGCTAACTGATTGGCGCTTACTTTTGGATTTTCCTCTATTTGTA
Organism: Pissodes strobi; assembly: GCA_016904865.1. NCBI lineage: Eukaryota > Metazoa > Arthropoda > Insecta > Coleoptera > Curculionidae > Pissodes > Pissodes strobi. The sequence continues at coordinate 238 of MU186227.1, read as the reverse complement.
ACAAAACGTTTAACTTCTTTTCATCACTTGTAGCAGTTTTTGGTCGTCCAAGTTGTGAACGGTAGACTTTTTAATTGGTTTATCAGGATAGCGGTCGTTAAACAAAGTCACAGACTTCTTGATATCTTCTTGTTTTATCTCCATATCCACGGACTATCAAAATATCAATCCGTTGGGTCCCTGATAGAGCAAAGACGATTATAAAATTATAATTTAATTGAATTTGCCGATACTTGGT